>JAZGTJ010001740.1:40441-50771 GCA_036877575.1 Botia almorhae | reverse complement strand
TCAAGAAATATATACATGTAAGCACTCTTAAGTCTTTAAATTATACATCAGAGACATTGTATTTGTTAAGCTGTAGTTTTCTTTGAGGTTTTGACTCAACTCTGGTATGTACAGAATTAGTTTGTCTTAATGAGACATTTATGAACCTGAATTTACGGATGATGAAGATCAAAAGTGCCAAATTAACCAGAAACCACATTTAACCAGAGCAACTTTTAAACGACTCATTTTCTTGCATGACCTAATAGAGTTTACACTGTGCCTCATAAACATTTTAAACTATTAACATTCTTTAACATAAAAAAGTTACTCTGCATCTATACTACGTTATAGCATCAGTGAAATTTTATAAAATACCAAATTTAGATAATTATTCTGTACAGACAAACATCACGAAAGCCATAAAAACATGTATATGAATGTACATGTATATGAATATTAATGATACCCAGTTTTATGGACGTCTATTAATGGCATTTTATTAAAACGAATTAAAATTCTATAGAATGATATGAAAACATCATACAGAAACATCGTTCTCTGAATACAGGAAGGCCATTGTCACCCTTTACATGTGAATGATTCAAATGATTTATATTAATCCTGTACTGTTATTATGGAGTGTCTGCTGGCTTTCCGGCAGGTTCTCTATGTGGTACTTACCTCTGAAACACAGGCAAGACACGAGGAGCCCACACAGGATTTTGGAGGAAGGCTTCATTTCTGAGCGTCTGTTCAGAGTCTGAGCTTTGCTTTACATCACAACACCTCAAACATTCTTAGCTTTCCTGACCCCCCCACTGCTAACTGTGAGTTAACCACAACAGCAATCTCATAGACTTTCCTCCGCCCCCGCACACAGCCATATATACTCCACCCCATAAAAAACACAAAACAATACATGTATGCATGTACAAACCCTATCATTATTATTAAATATCAACTTGAATATTACTCAATAAATATTTAATTGAATTGAATATTTAATTATTACTTCTTCCATTTCAGAATTCAGTGGTACTTGTTGCTATGTTAAGCTGCAGGCCATTAAACCACAAACAGGAAGTGACATCATAGATCTGATAGACCCGTCTCTGTCACAGAGCTGAAACGACACTGTCGCCCACTAGGGAAGTTGCACCAAGTTCTTCTGTGTCAGATGTTTGAATCGTCACATCTTTAGCATTCTGAACCACAACAGGCTCTTTGTCCTCCTTCTGTTTGTCTTTCTCTTCTGGTTCCTCAGCAGTTTTGGGTTCCTCTGTGGTGTCACTCTGTTCTTCCTCTATAGAAGCTTCTTTATCCTGTTTCACACCTTCACTTTCATTTCTTTGTTTGCTGCCTGATTCCAGATCTTCATCTTGTTGTTCTCCTGATGCTACCGCATGTTCATCTGCTTAAAATGGACACAATGGACATGTGAGACCTCAGCAGCAGCTAAAGCTGTGATCTGAAAGCTATAATAGTACAAAGGGAAGCGTGTAATTTCTATGCCATCAAGTGAAATTGCAAAATTAGTTTGTTTAAGTTGCTAGACTGAGCCAGGCCAAACAATGTTGGTTCCACCAATGGTGTTGAATCTCTGTTTGTCAGCCCAATAGCAAATAGATGGAATGTTAAGAAACGGTCATTTCCGTTTCTGTGAGTGACGCTGAAATGACACACTTCACCTTTAACAAGATTACAAATGGACAGAAACAATTTTCTGTGTTTATATGTAAATTACAGATGACCCAGAGGGTATGATGATGGTAACATAATGACTATATTCTACAGCAGCTAATCAATCACATCTCTGGCCTCAAGTTCACACACCCTGCTGGACAGAAGGACAAAATCTTCAGTTTGTTGAGCATACAGAGGAAGTAAAACCTAATATACAGACTATTATAAACCTATTATAAATTGGACCAAATTCCCTATATTGACATTTAATGATATATTATTTATTTATATACACACAAATTACACATACATACATTGCATATATAACTAATATATCACTAACCACTAATATAGAACATGCGCATACATTTATATATGTAACATATGGCAATATCGCTCTTGATACAGGGACATATATGTCAAGTATTACATTTCTACATGGGAAATCTCAATGGCAATCATTACTCACTTTTATGATGCAAGTATCTCACATCCTCACAGAAACATGATCTTCACAACTTTCAAAAACATTTTTTGCTTCAAATCAAATGTCAACATGTTTACAGCTGGTTGCTTCAGTTTAAGATGCATAACTGATTATTAAAGGTCTATATAGAGAAAATCAAGGGGAATTTGTCTCTGGAGCTCTGGCTGCAGAAAGCTGGGTGATTCTGTTCAGTTCTGTACAGCAGAATGTTCAGTGAGGTTTGGGTTGGGTGTGTTTAACAGTTACCTGGTTTTGACGCAGTGGCTTTTTTATTATCTCTGTTCAGGTAGAAGAATGCCACCAGCAGACAGAAGAACGGCAAACATCTGAAAATGTAAATGACCACATTGTCCCGCAATTCACCTGCAGAGAAAAAATGAATATTCTGACATTTATTCTTTGTGGCACATTCTGGAATCTGAGAAAACGTATATAAACTTAAGACATAACTTTATTAATAACAAATTAGCTTTTAAACCCCCAAAACACTTTATTCTGGTAATGATTGATTATTTTAAAGTTTAATTAAATGATTAATCAACTCCAGATTATTCCACGACAAGCAATCAAAATTAGCTTCATGTATTTAGTAAACATGCACATAATCAAAATGATACTCAATATTGAACAGAGATAAAAGTGTATCCTACTGCTTTCATCTGAAGAATCCACAGAATGTGGGGTCTTATCTTCTGGATTTGCCTTTGGACGTTCTGCTATAACCGGCTTTCCTTCAAACAGAAAATAGTTCAAACAGAAGACAGGTAAGCGTGAAACTTTAAATTTAAGAGGTTCGTTTAAAATTCAGTCAGACACCACTATATGGCACAAGATGGTGTTAATATGTGATGAATTTGATTTTTAATATGTAATCTGCCAGCCAATCACCTTACGCTCTCATAAAGCAAACTGATAGGTCCTCTGCTTGTAATCTTGCATGTTCCCTAATGAACAGTCTAAATAACATTCAGATATAATATTCAGATAATATACATGTTTATTTGCACAAACTCTTTGTTCCTGTAGCTCAGTTGGTAGAGCATTGTGTTAGCAGTGCCAATGTTGCGGGTTCGAATCCTAGGGAACACAAATACTGATAATATTGTCTAACTTAAATGCACTGTAAGTCGCTTTGAATGAAAGCGTCTAGTCCACCAAAACCACATACAGAGCCCTGTTATATCCACCAATATGATGCTTTTTTTGACAGTTGACTGATATTGTAATTGTTTGTTATTGATGACTGTTGCATGTCAGATAAAACATGCTGTGCTACAGTAAAGTACTGTGAATACTCACGGGCTGTTGTGACACTGGAGGTTACTGTAGGTGGTTCAGGAGGTGGTACTGTAGGTGTTACAGACATTACACTGTCTGTAACAGCAGATAATAAATATCAATGGCAAAATGTTATGTGTCTTCTAACCGTAATGTTATTGTGATGAGGTTAAATTGGTGAAAATCTCACCTTCGGTTGTTACGTGAATTTTAAGGACAGTAACAACTGTTTTAGTTCCATTGAATTCCATCAGGACTGGTCTGTCTTGGATCACTTTACACATATAATCTCCTGCGTCATTTGAGGTTATATTTGTGATGTGTAGAGTGGAACAGTTCTTCACTGGAGATATTTGGTGTTGCTGGTTTTCGGTTGAAATTCTTTTCTCATTCTTATACCAAACAACTTTAAGTTTTATCGTTGTAGTCCAGCAGCAGGTGATGTGACCAGATTCTCCCTCATACACAGTGATGTTGGGTGGATTCTGAATTACAGATATCTCCTCACTCGAATCTGTGACTGAGAAATACACAATGAAACACTGTTGATTTCTTGTTAAACCACATATATCTCATAGGGGAGCACATCCGAGAGAGAGAAGCCATAAATGTGAAAACTAAACTTAAAAATAACATTTGTTAGAGAAGAAAAATAAAAACATTACAGAACTGAAGTAAAAACAATATCAGGTATATATTTAAACTAGAGCACGATGAATTTATGTGTAAATTATTCCTAAACCCACTGACTGATTTATGTGGAAATGTTTAACAAATTATACGTCTGTGACAGAATATGTAAATTTGAACAGCCAAACGCCAATCTACATTGCATCTAGTTTATTTCTGAATCTACTGTCTGAGGATAAGCTTATAAATACCAACTGTTGTAAATTTTCAAACAAAAGCATAAACATTTGATGAATTGCATAAAGCTATTGATCAAACATTATGCAACAGATATACCTTAACCAACAATTTATATGACATAAAAACAAATGCAATTCTGCAACTTACAAGCTAATATTGTACTACCACAAATGTTTATATTTCCGAATCAAAGCGCATGTTCCTCTTTCTGCAAGTTCTTCATGTCTTTACGCTCATCGAGTGGCGAGTTGATGGTTCGAGTGATGGTTCATATCTATAAGGGGTTTATAAGCAGATGTTTTGGTTAAACATTGCACTTACCTCTAAAGGAAAAGCAGAACAAGATGAGACCACGCAGCAAAACATATGAAAAATTCATCTCTGAGCATTTGAAGACATCTAAACTAACACCAGCTCACCAGCACCGACACCTTCTCGCAATAAAATGCACACAAAGATGAGCATCACTTCCGTAAGTTTCACTGTCTGTGTGGCCAAGGGTAAACTAGATGAATCTCTTGCTTCTATCTTCAGGTCAAAATGAATGACAGATAAAGGTGTGATGTTCTTTCTCACGTTACCCAGAATTCATTGCAACATTCTATGTTACATTTTATATGTATAATGCATGACCTGCATTATAATGCTTTATTTCATTGTTTTATTTTTGGACATTGACGCCCCAAAAACTCTCTGTGTGTAAAGGTGTCACTCTAAATATTCTATAAAACATATTATTGTGCTTAAGAATCCATTCTTTTAATTTTGATGTTTAGAATTTAATACAATATTCATTAGAAATAATAAAATCGTAAGATAAAAATACTGGCAGAATAGAATAAAAGACTTTTATTCTATTTTTTATTCTGTTTGTTTGTTTTTTACCCCACACATGAATGATTCTTTTACCCATAATGCATTGCCTTTTTTAACATTGTCTATAATTCTCCTGTGACACATTTAATAGCCCAATACCCAATGATTCATTGCCATATTACACAATAAGTTTTCCATGTTATCAGTCTAATTAACGTTCCTGATGTTAACCTCCACAAAGACTCCAAACCATCTAAATGTCTCCCGTGCACCTCATTCATAGCTGGAACACTCTTGTTCCTCATTGCTATCGTTTGGCACTAGACTGTGTGGGTTATGCTCAGCTGTGGCTTGTTTGGTTTTGACCCTGCAGCACATAGCTGCTGCCTCTGAATTCACAATGGTTATTTTCCTGTGCTTTTTTTAGAAAGTCAGACCTCTCTTTAATTAATAACCTCAAAATGACACATCTCTAATAATCTTCAAAAGCTGAGTTTATAATAAATTATAGCTCATCGCTGATCTGCATCACTTTAAAGACGGACTGTGTAGATAACTCGTCATGGCATCTACTGCATCCAGTTGCTCTCATTTTGTGTGGCTGTATCTTACAGCATTGGCCTTGGCAGGAAGTGGTCGCAATGACATTTTTATAAACAGGAAGTCCACCATGACTTATAAGAACAAAGAGCCCGCAATGACTAGAGATCAACATTGGGCTGCTGTGGTTAAATCACCATGACAATCACTAATGACTGACAGAAAACAGCAGTGCCTATAATATAAACATATCTGTCGTTATTCAATTTAACATTATTGTACATTTCACATATTGTGAAATTTTGAGAATGTTCCCAAAAGCATCTTGTGTGCTTCAATGTAAGGGGTTTAAGTTTGCTTATTTGATTTGTTACCTAGAAATACTGGATCGTTTTAAATAAATCTTGTTGTTTTATATGATTTTGAGGTGTACAATAGATTTTAAATCCAGTATTTTTAATGTTTTAATTAAAACCAGTATTTTATGTATATTAGCAGTACTTTGGCCAAATCTTGGCTGACCGCTAATATTTTGGCATCTTTAAACCTTGTTCTGTCTTTATTCAATGACGTCTTAAGTTTAATCTTTTACTGATTTTCTATTTTCTCTGTCTCACTGCAAGCACTTGACAACAGCTTTCTCACATGAATTCATTAATGTGAGATCTCTGCTCTCTCCACACTGATTTAACATTATATTTCTGACAGTGAAGTGGAGATGCAGGAATACAAGAGTATCATGCTCTCATCTTCAAGTCAAGAGCCTTCAGGAACATATAGCCTTGTGCACCTGCTCTTGCACTGTCTCCTAGCAACCAGAGAGAGTGGGGGGGGGGAGACCCAGAGAGAGAGAGAGAGAGAAATTGATTTTTGGGCTGCTTCAACAGTATTGGGTGTCTGATCATGGCAGTTAAATGGTAGATAATTGAATTGTTTTTTTTCTGACCACTTTTAAGCCTGAGCTTCACCCACGTCAAACCCTCGTGATGTTTACAGTCACGCCTCACAGTCACATGGTCCTGCATCCTGCAGACACAAATTTCTTCATTCAATTCACTTGAGTTCCGAGAGGCCTCATCGATATGACTAATGGTCATGTGATTCTAAATCACTCGGTTCTGACAGACCTGACGGTGACCAGGCCAAATATAATAATTTAACACTCGCCTTTAGAAACAGCATCCAATTTGCTTTCTCTATAAATGTTGCTACAAAACTTTCATTTAGCTTTGGCTCGATTCTGGCACCGCCCACTTTTCCGATCCAACCAATCACCCGCCCCACGTTTTTGGAGGGAAATATGTCACTTTATGAAAGGGACACAAATGTTTCATGCAAACCCGATCCTGGTTGTAAATTATTCACAAAACAGGGAGTAAAACTCTCTCATGAAGCACTTTTTGAGAAGCAGAAAATCTACTTTGGAAAGAGAAGTGTATTATGTTCTTAATCCTTTGTGAAGGAGAAGCTCTACAGAGATGTTTGAGTCAACAGCACGCTTAAATTATATGGACAGCTGTAATCTCGCCAAAGCAGCAGGAACTGCATTTTTCAGACACAATGCAAGTGCAGCAAAACCGGTTGCCACATTGCTAAGGGGAGGTGGGTGGTTACTAGGGGGTTGCTATGCAGTGTTCTTAATGGTTTTTACTGTTTGCAGTTGCTAGAGTGGTCAAGATAATTGCTTACCACCCCAAAAAAACTCACAATTTTCAGTCTTTCTGGTCCCTAGATATGGATTGGGTCCGTCTTACAAAGACTTTTTACTTGCCTGTTTCATCATGCACCAGGCAAAAACTAAAATAAAAAACCCATAATGTCAGAACAAAAGTGCACAATTTGCCCTTAAAAGGTTATATTACTGTGATTCATTGATTTTAAAGTAGGGTAGGCGATTCCAAGGAGGCTAGCAATTGCAAATGTTCGTTTAGAGCGCCTTCCCTAAAACACATGAACGCATATTGTAGGACATACTATTATTGCATTCGGACCAAATGCAATGATTGGACAAAAACTGTGTGGTCCTTCCACAGAGGATATATAAATATATTTAAACCACTTTACTTAGTGATTGCTATCAGGATAAGAAGCGACTTTTAATCAGTATAACTAAACTATTTCTAAAAAAACTTCCCTACATTTAAAAATATATATAGTTTATGTATATAGTTTATATAGTATATAGTATACTATATAATAACTATATAGTAATAACTATATATAATAAGCATATAGTTTATATAATTTATATATAGTTTATGGCTGCTGTGCTATATAAACATTATAATTAATGAGTAATTCTTACCAGATTGATGTTGCTTTCAATGACGTTTCTGCCTCTTAATTCATAAGTTTCACCTGGAAAACAATGAATTCTGGGATCAAAGCATATATACTTATATTCTCTCCTTATCTGCTTTATTTCTCACTCTATTGTGTCAGTATTGTGTTAATCAATATTAGATGTGTGTGTGTGTGCGAGCAGTTTTGTCATACATGACGCTAAAGCTCTTTTAATGGAGCATGTACACACACACACAAACACTTATGATTCCATATGGGGTGATTTAGAGGGTTGTATATTCTCGCTAAGTGCTGCTTTTAGTGTCACAACATTAATCAGACTGTACAGCAATTTCACACACACACACACGCACACATACACACATAAACACATCTTCCTGTACCAGCAACTGCACAATAATGGCATATTAAGCAATAACCAGCATCAAATATTCATTACTGACATCTGCACTCAAAAAATGAGGAATATTACAGGAATTGTTCATCCAAAATTGAAAATTCTGTCATAATTTCCTCACGTTCGTGTCGATGCAAACAGCCACAACGTTCTTCCGTGCAACACAAAACAAACATTTCGGGAATGAGAGAAACATTGTGCCAGATGCTACGCTTTACATGCAAGAAAGGATGGAAAGCACAATAATAAAAGCGGCCATATGCCTCATGCTAATTACACATCATGCTAAAGCTAAGCTTTGTGAAACAGGGCAAAAGTTAAATCGCTATTTGTGTAAAATTGCCTTGTTGTTCATAAGTGAAGTTTGAATAAATGAATCATTCTTTTGAGCTGGTCAAATCTTTTGAAAAAAACCTGAAAGATTTGTTCATGAATCAAACTGATGGAGTTCAACTCACTGACTCTTATCAATTTATCATTCACAGTCATAGCAGCTCACTGGAGAGGACGACTGTCCCTGAATAATGCCGTTAGGGTCAGTATATGGTGACAGATTTTCATTTTTGGGTGAAATAATAAACTGAAAAAAGGTGTTTGTTACTTAAAATTAAACAGTTTAACACTTTAACTGTTTAACACATACTCTGAAACTGACCTCATACACACTACACAATACATACACCTTCACAGACACACACACAAAACACACCCTCATAGATACACACACACTCCCTCTCACACACACACACACACACACACACACACACACACATCTTCACAGACACACAAACACTCCCTCACTGACACACACAGAGAAACACACTCCCTCACAGACACACACAGTCACACACACCATCACACACAGACACACAGGCAACAGCTGTTTATGATGTGTACTGTCCCAATGGGATGTGGTCAAACAGGCAGACAGGTGCAACGTTTCACTGCTTCCAGCTTTCATTCCTTTGGGAGTTTCCTTTGCAACTCCCAGAATCACATTATGGTAACTATAAATTGTTTTAACGAAGAGGCGGAGCAAACTACTCATTAAACGATTATTAGCACAGGAACATCAGCTTTAAATGTGAGAGCCCGAAAACATTTTTATTGCTTTAAAGATGTTCACAAGCCAATTTTCTGCTTTTTAACTGATTAAAAAATTTTTTGTCCTTTGGGAGGTGGGAGGGGCAGCTTTTGAAAGAGACCATAAAACTATATTCCCATAACCCATAATGTGGAATTTTATATGGAATGGTGAATTTAATGTGAAACATAATCACATCAAAAGTGGAACAAAAGAGGCTTGTTCTGTCTTGCAGCAGTAAGGTGTATTTAAAATGTAAATGATTCGGTATCCAGCGCTATCTTGGATAAAGACAGTAGAACAGTGCCCCCTGTTGGCAAACGATCACATCACATACAGTGAAGACATACCATTTAAAGTCACGATGAAATGAGACTTGCATAGGCTGACGCGCCTGGAGGTCTGGACTTCATCGCAGCTTTCACTGGTCAAGACCTTTTGACAGACATGTAAAGTAACCAATCACAATTCAGGAAATTGATTTGATCGTTGGAAGGGACAGAAACTGCCTGACCATTGGACAGTCAATATAGCCACACCCTCTGGGAAAGACATACGTCATCAAAAGAGGAGCTGTTGTTTTGAGGTGGAAAACAGGTTAATGCATTTTATTAAAGATTATGTGGTAATTTTTTAAAGAAAATTTAACAAATCATTTATAATACAAAATGTAATATTCCATAAGAACATAAAAATAGAACATTTAGATTTTTTATTTTACATAAAACTATATTTTACTACAATAAAATGAAAACTAAAATTGTGGGTCGTTTGGGACATTTGGGAACACGATTAATTCATGATCCAGTCGATCAAATTGTTTGATCATTTTTTTTAAAGATCAGTCTGAACATAACTATTTTTAAAGTTAACCACATGTTCTTCATTG
>JAZGTJ010001740.1:0-40391 GCA_036877575.1 Botia almorhae | reverse complement strand
TGCCTGACCATTGGACAGTCAATATAGCCACACCCTCTGGGAAAGACATACGTCATCAAAAGAGGAGCTGTTGTTTTGAGGTGGAAAACAGGTTAATGCATTTGATTAAAGATTATGTGGTAATTTTTTAAAGACAATTTAACAAATCATTTATAATACAAAATGTAATATTCCATAGGAACATAAAAATAGAACATTTAGATTTTTTATTTTACATAAAACTATATTTTACTACAATAAAATGAAAACTAAAATCGTGGGTCGTTTGGGACATTTGGGAACACGATTAATTCATGATCCAGTCGATCAAATTGTTTGATCATTTTTTTAAAGATCAGTCTGAACATAACTATTTTTAAAGTTAACCACATGTTCTTCATTGATGTGTAACATAGTTGAAACATACCAAATAAACAATAGTATAAATGTATCCACAGATTGTGAAGGAGCAAGATCGTCAAACACAGTCTCATGATCTGAGCCGTGTCACACAGACACGCTCACCAACCACCTTCCTGCTGTGTCTCAGCAATCTACTGACCATCCCAGTCCTTCCCAGAATTCCATGCTGTGTTTGTGAGGCCAAGGTGAAGTTCATCTGGCTTTTGTATGTAGGAGAAAATAGAACTGAATGGCAAAAATATTTTAGATGAATGACTATAGAATGACTATATAAAAGTGTTACATAAGATGCATGTGTTTTCTATACACTTATTATGATTTAAATAAATATGTAAAGTGAATTGCAAATTGTTAATTTGTGAAGTGATACAGATTACCCTTAAAAGATTTGTTGGTAAGACACTGATTCATTGCACCGTTAAGTTTTGGAACCTCTGTACTGTACTATACTGCACCATACTTAAAGGAACAAAAGTGTGTTTTTGTGTATATTTAACGGGATGTGTGTACTGGTTTGGACTACATAATGAGGATATTGAGTACTTAAACTGAGTCATTTAAATGTCTGAATAAACATACTAAACAGTTTTTTTATTTACAAATGTAAAAATGCTTTCTGTGAGGGTTATGTTTGGGATTAGAGGACAGAAAATATTATTAGCTCGGTATAAAAAAAACGATAAAAGGTCCTCACAATGACAGCTGCACATCACGTGTGTGCCTGGAGAGGACAAAATCATCGTCGCACAAAGTGTGTTCAGGGAATAGAGTGAAAATGTGTGTGTTTTCAAGTGAAGTCTAAATAAAACCAACTTTGGGGGACACACAAAAAAACTTCGTTGCAAGCTGTCAATGTGTGTGTCCTATAAAGCAGGGTCAATACAGACATAGATTAATTTATTCAACAAGCATATTAACAAACTCTCTGCAGAGTTTGAAGTGCCCTTGTAAAAGGCTTTACGGGGACGTCCCGCCTGCAATAAATCACTCCAAAAACATCCATAATATAAAGACAATAATCAGCAAGATAAATCTGCTGCCGGTAAAACCTTAAGGTCATAATTTATCAGTGGGAATCACAGCTGCTTAAAAACACAGGCAAGTAGGGTCTATGTGGCTTGTTTAGAGGGTATCCATCCGATTTTGTTCATTAAACATTGCTTTACTGCTCTCTCGCTCACTCTCTCTCTCCTCTTTTCTTATCATCAGTAAATCATTACTAACAACGTAGAGTTGGGCTCCAGTGTCATTTCCGGAATCTCTCTCTAACGCATCACTCTGAATACTAACATGTTGATTTAAATGCTTATATAAATATTTTCATGCTGTTCCATCTTTCACCCAAATGTCTCTCGCTCTCTCTCACTCACTGATTGACATTCAGCTAGCGTTGGGGAGACTGGAGTTAGTTGGCACGACTTTCATTCATTGTTGAATATCTCTGGTAGAACAAATATTATACTAACCCAACTGTATTTAAATGAAAGATTAAGTTCTTAATAACGCAGGCACAGAACATTACCAAAATACAGAATGATACACAATACATGCTATGAATAAGACATGAAGCCTGTGCCAAACAACCCCCTGCCAGTCATATTTTTATTTCTCATAATTCTAAAACCTTTTGATCTAAGAATCCCATAATGCACCTGATGAAGCTGTTTAGGAGAAAGACGAGAGCGTGCTAGACCGTATTTTAGTCTTTGGAAGGCTAATGTGAAGAGTGCTTTACACATTCAGAACATGTACATACAACATACACGCAAAGCTTATTACTAATCATATGGGCCATATATGGTAATAAATTCAGCGTGATGTCAGTGATTTGGCAGGAAATCATAAACACAAAGACAATGTTAAAGTTTAGTATAAACCTATTAAGCTTCACACACACACACATATACACAAGGTGTTAATCCACAATGACACATGCGCACATAATGTCCCCTATTCACCGTGATATTCTGCTTCTCTTTTTTTAAATAAACACACATGCATAAGCCTATTCCACAACGACACCACAGACCGATACCCATTTCATAATGATTTCAGGTTAAATAAAACACCCACACAAAATGCAAAAAGTCGTAAAATCAGCTTCTTTAGCATGTACATAATATATGTACCTGGGATGATGAAAAATAACAGTAAGCACTAAAATTAAAACTCAGTTCAAACCAACTAACACTATCTTATAAAAAGAGAGGCATTAATGGGGAAACGGACTTCATATGTTTACTAAAAATCGGAAAAAATCTGCATTACAACAGCACAGCATTCAGAGACTCGCAATAAATGACAAACAGCCATTCTGACTTCATTCTCACGCTAGCCTACAGCTCCACCATGTGTCCACAAACCGCAACGCAACTCACGCAAAGCATCGCCTTTGTAAACCTCATTCATTACCATAATAATGAGTAATATCTGTATTCAGTGTCTAGAACTTCTGTTTACTCTCAGACATAAACAATTTCAGTAAATGTATTTAAGTGTGAATTAATAAATAATTGGATTTGTTGAAATACACAATCTAAACAAATATGCAATAACCAGCTATCGGTGTTGTCCCTGAAATATTACATAAACAAAACTTTAATTAATTTAATGAAACTTTAACGAAGAGAAACTTTTAACTTCTAAACATCACATGGTCAACGAAAAACTATATTAGGAATCACTTTTATGATCACGTGCAACATACAATGACTTGTTAACGTAAAAACATACATTATGCACAATACATACACAATATAGATAAACAGTGGTGGTCAGCACAGTGTATCGTAGTGATGTAGTGGGAGACAATGTATATTGTTATATACTATTTATCTTGAGTAGCCACAATACTTACTGTGAGTCATTATAGTATTGTAATTGGTTATTTATGTAAATTCCAAATATAAGAGGCTTATATCATTAAAACTTGATTACACATCTTAATTAATATTAATATAATACAATTATATTAATCGAGATTAATATAATTGTATTACAATACTATTCTGGAAGANTGACCTTCAGCACGCGCAGTCATGCGTGCAACATACAATGACTTGTGAACGTAACAACATACATAATGCACAATACATACACAATATAGATAAACAGGGTGGTCAGTACAGTGTATCGTAGTGATGTTGTGGGAGACAATGTATTGTTATATACTATTTATCTTGAGTAGCCACAATACAGTATACTTACTGTGAGTCATTATAGTATTGTAATTGGTTATTTATGTAAATTCCAAATATAAGAGGCGTATATCATTAAAACGTGATTACACATCTTAATTAATAATAATGTAATACAATTATATTAATAGAGATTAATATAATTGTATTACAATACTATTCTGGAAGAGGTTTAAAATAGAGGATTGTGAATTAAAGCAACTGTGCATTACTCATTTAGCGACTGTAGGGGGCAGGAGAGAGCACAGACTTGCACCCGTGTGTTGAGGTATGAGGGTGCAGATCAAGGCGCAGTGCTGAAGACCAGCGTCAAAACCTCGAATTTAATGCAGGCAGTTACGCGTAGCTAAAACAGTGAGACCAAAATGTCCTCAAAATCAAGCATTGAAATGTATTAATATTACCATGTACTGCATATGCCCAGCAATATGATAAATGATTACCTTACATACACTGAACAGAAAATGACTGTTTTGGTTTCTAAATATGTCGTTGATGGCTTGATTTAATGATTGAGTGTTAATGATTAATAATCTAACTAAACCAACAGTAATTGAATGCAGTTATTTACTATATATTTATGTATTTGACATGCCCTTGGTATTATTTTCATCCTCCTGTTGCTTTGATGCCAGGACGAGTTTTAAGAATGTTTCGGCTCTTTTTTCCGCTTTACTGGAAGCGAGGAAAAATGACGTTATGAACAATAGATTTAATATGCCACCTTCAACATTTCGTTTATTTGATTAGTGACCTATAGTTAAAAATATAAATATTTATATAGCGTTTCTTTGCTTTGCTTTTATGCATGCATTTATGTACGTATGTGAACAATAAATTATATCCTATAGTAACATATACAGTATAACAAAATTATACTTGCATTTATACAAGCATTTTATTGCCGTGCTTTCGGTTCTGCAGTACTGTGTCTTTAAATTATTTCCGAAGGTAAAGCTGAAGGCAAAGGGGGTGCACGAGACACTGCGCGCGCCTGTGCCCGTATGTGGACGCTCCAAAAAATTGAATTATTACAAAAGGTGGATGCGTAACACACTGGAGGATAAACTTCATTCTTCATTCAAGTCGTAAGGTGAGCCTTATCACGTTATCTCTCGCATGCACACCGGGCTTTCAGTTCTGGTAAGTTTTCAGACACGATACAAAGAGGCTTTTTGCAAAATGAACCGGCGAGAAGTGAAGAGGGCCCGGGAGCGAGCGCCGCATCCACATCTCATTGCGAACTTTACGCGTTTTACGCCCGTTTCTGTACCGCATTTACAGCGTTTCTATTATCGAGGATCCAGTTTTGGTCCCAGTCCCCCCAAACTTCCCCATAACATGCTGTCCGTTGATAATAAACGACTGTTAGCACGAGTGAAGAAACCGCGGTGGGGTGGTTGGCCGGCCGGTAGGCGGAAGACGCTGTTCCCTCTACGGTGTCTCTTAGCTCCGCTCCCCGGTCGCGGGTGCAGGCAGAGCCGCGAGCTGCACACAGGGACAGCCCGGTGCGCGGAAGAGACAGCAGGTCTGCGCGGAATGCTGACACGGGTTACAAAAGAGCTACACGCTGCTCGCCGTAAATTGCAAAGAAGATGCAATGTAAACGTTTGACATAAGTTTCATTGTGAAGTCAGAGTGCAGAAAGTTATTTTGTAACATTTTCGGAGAGTTCATTGTCTGAGGATATGAAGGCATGTCGGAGGCGGTCTGGGGTTGTTGTTAAAGGCGGCCTTGGGTACTTTGTTACTCGGGCATCGTTGCTTGCGCATGTACTTTTAAAATATCTTGCGAATCGTTTGTATTTAAAGTAATTATTTTAAATGAACAGGTTGCCATTTTTGCACATAAGTGCAAAACAATTAATTTGTGCAATCACTAACTATTACCTGGTTCTAAATACTTCGGACAGTGTGCAACACCAATTTCAGTGTCGTATTTCTATATTAATAAATGGCAAGTGTTGCTAATAATTGGGCGGTTGTTGTAGCTTTTAAAATATCTTGACTGGCACTTTACATTTTAATAATTACATGTTTGTGTAGACAATAAATATTTTTTTTCGAGAAAGTGCTGTTGATTTTAAGGGAGTCTTTGAAGGATCTTTTAGACGTCTTTGTTTGTTTTGTTTTTTTACAGTGTAATTACAATGTACAGTGTAAGTTACAACGTATCATCTATAATCAGCGCTACTGTTTTGGCCCTTGTGATGACGGGCCCTCTTAAGATCTCTGGCAGTGTATCTCAGCTGGCTTTCCTTCAGAGCCCGATTATGCGTTGCGTTTAAAGACGAATCCATTGTCGTAAATGTCTTAAAACAAGCAGTGTGTGTGTGTGTGTGTGTGTGTGTGTGTTTGTATTTGTATGTGTGTGTGTTTGTATTTGTGTGTGTGTGTGTTTGTATTTGTATGTCGTGTCATTTTGCAGAAACAAACATGGGTTAAATGTTGTATAAATGTAAACCAAACTACCAAGTGACAGAAATTTGCACCAAAATACTTGCTGTGTTTACACCACTGCTAAATGTGGTTTATTGTGTAAATAAATCTGATCTGTATATGATGTGTATTGGATTTAATGTGACCAAGCTAATCTGCACGCATGATTTCACCTGTTATGAGTTACAACATTAAATTCCAAGTCATACCTTGTAAACATAATTAGTTCTTTTGAAAGACAGTAGCATGAGATTCAGTGTTGAATTCAGCTATTTGTATGAATCACACCGAGAATCATACCTGTTATTGCTGCCGTTTATTGATTTTGTATTAAATTAACTTAGTATTGATGATAATTATATTCCACTGTACAACTAAAGTATGAATACAATATCCTTTAGGACATATTTTCTCCTTCACATGCTGCTATAATATATATTTTTTAAATTAGTTATTCATGTTAAAAATGAATAATAAACAAGCTGCTGTTTGTTGTGCGTGTCCAGTAAGTGTTGGGTCAGTTTATAAGTGCTGGATATGGATTACATTTAAAATGTCATGTGAAGAACCGTAGAGAAAAATCTAATATGAGCAGAAAATATGGTTTGGGCCTATGACATCAACAACATCAGCATTTTCACCATTTTAAAAGTTCATACGCTTTTGCGTTTCGCTATCCTTACCACGTTAGCTGTATGCAGTTATTTACATTTAGCAACGTTTATTCCTGCTGTTTACAAACCTGTCAAAACAGGCCTGTGATCCATTTGGGTTTTGCTTTATTATGTAATGTTAATGTTTGGGTCTGGAAAGTTCAACCTAAAGTTCAACCTAAGTCATATTACTGATCACTATACATTTTCATCGATGTATATTTTTGAATGTAAATAATAGAATTTGCTTTGTTTAAAATATTAATTCCGTGTTCTTTTGTTTTTAGAATGTGAAGCGCAACATCACTGGAGTTTCTCCACCCTTCCATTCCGACCTTCTAGAATGTTCCTGAAGACGGTACCTCCGGTGGTGGCTATTCACTCAGAATGGAGGTCCAGTAAAAGCTGCAGCCTGCCTCTCTTTTTAAGTGACAGTGCCTCCGACAGCAGCCTTGCTTGTGCTAGCAGCACCGCCATCCCACAGAAGATCCAAATGATCATAGAAAGCCTCCAGAGCACCCAGTCTTCGGACGTGAGCGACAGCATGCAGAACGAAAAGGCTGCTCACTGCAGCCACGAGGCTGGCTACAAGGGTCAAGCGCGACTCTCAGAAACGTCTGTGAGATCCTGGAGGACAGGCACGGATGCTAAGCCTAAACGACAGACTGGATCTGACACTGGAGAAGAATCAGACAGTGATGATTCTGTGGACAGGGGCATTGAGGAAGCCATTCAGGAGTATTTGAAGGAGAAGGTGGACCACAAGCGCAAAGGGGATCCTGTGACAAGTCCACCCCCAGCAGCCAAGCTTCAGCGGAGGGACCTGTGCGTGCCGGAAGCAGCTAAACAACACACACATTCCAGCAATGGTAAAGTGCTTACCGCTAACAATCACATTCAAAGAGCTTCGACTAGAACTCAGCCCTTGAAGAAAAAGGTCAAAAAGAAAACGGTAAGCAAAGAAAACCCGTTTAAGAGAGCGGACACAAGTAAAGTTTTGCCTGTGAAAGGTTCTCCTCCATCCAGAGGTAAAAAGAGATCCTCTTCTGGGTCTTCTGAGATGGACAGATCTCCATCCCGTCTCATCATCAAGGAAGAGGAGGAGTGGCTTGATTCTAGCAGCGATGATGGAATTGAAGAGGAGATTCAGAGATTCCAACAGGAGAAAAAAGACAAAGAAGGTGAAAGGGATACCACGAGATCTTCTCATCATCTGGAGGACTCTGATTCCAGCAGCGATGAAGGTATTGAGGAAGCCATACGACGCTTCCAGGAAGAGAAACACAAGCAGAAGACTAAGAAAAGTCCCCTTAAACCTGCCCAACTGGTGCCTGCGCAGCGTAGCAAACCAGCTGTCGTTTCTCATGAATGCACGAGTGCTCAACCATTTAGAACTCTGGCCAAGAAGAATGACAAGAAGAAACTGACAACCAGAAAATCTGCTCTCCCTGCCCCCCTGGTGGTGAACCACTTTTTCAACAAGTGTTCAGCCCAAGGTTCTAAAGGGTCATATACAAACCTGCAACAAACCCACACAGAGCATCAGATCCACTCCAGCTTGAAGGTCAACACTGCCGAGCTGATGTGTGCTGAAGCCATTCTGGACATCTCAAAGACAGTCATGCCCGAGGTCTTCGAGTGTAACTTAAGCATCGCTAACAGAAATGTCCTCCAGACTCCAACGTTCCCCGCCGTCGCGCCGTCTGATGACAAAAGCAACGACAGCTCCGTTGACAGCGAGGACGGAATCGAACAGGAGATCAGGAAGTTTCTGGAGCTCAAAGCTCAGATGAATAAAGAGCCCTTGTCATGTTCTGGAGATCCCGCAGCAGGCAAAGAACCGAAGAAAAAGACCAAGGAAACGCAGACAAATAAAGCAGTCAGGCTCTCCTTATCAAGGAAACGCAGATTCAAAGAGGAACTAAGCAGTTCCACAGATCTTTGTAATGTTAAAGAGGAGCCGCCAGAGAAAATTCCAGTTCATGCTGAATCCACCAGATCTCAGATTCCAGAACTTTCTGCTCCTCCTGCTGTTACATCACATTCAAGCAGCGTAACCGCTGTGAAAAACAACAAACCAAAACCAAACTCTCCAGCTCGTAAGGTTTCAGACGGTACTGTTTCCAAAGACAAAGTTTCCAGTTGCAGTGCATCCAACTCACCTGATGCTTCAAGAGCTGTGATTGGCTTGGAGAGAAATGACAGCAGTGACAAAAGCAGCTCATTGGACAGTGACGAGGATTTAGATGCTGCAATTAAAGACTTGCTTAAAACGAAGAAAAAAGTGAAAAGGAAGGTGAGGGATGTAAAGACGGGGAAAGGTTTCAGACCTTCAGAGACATCAGCTTTGGATACTCTGAAAAAACACAAACCTACCACAGAGCAGAAGAGCCTCCCACCTCTCAAGGGTGCCATACCGATTATTGAAGCTAAAAGCAACAAGAATCCCAGAAGCAAGTGTGTGAAGACCAGACCAGGTGCCAGAAGTCTTGCAAACACAGAAAATGTGACAGGAAATGGGGATGCTAACATAAGTCATGATCAAGGTGGCTCACCCTTTTCTGTTCAACACACAGATGATGACGACAGTTCTGTTGACAGCGATGACAGCATCGAGCAAGAGATCCGGAGGTTTTTGGCTGAGAGAGCCAAAGTGTCTGCACCTGTAACGACAAGCATCAAGCAGGAAGAGGATGATGTCGAACCTTTGGCCACATCTGCAGAGTGTAATGTCAAATCAGAAGATCAACAAATTCCCATCCAAACTCGACCAGCTCCTGAGATACCTTTGAAGGATGTTATCAGCTCTGTGAGTCCTTCACCATCCTTTAAAACAGAACCACACATTAGCTCCCCCACGGACAACCCTGTGGTCTCCACAGATAAACTTCAGGCCTCTGAGACCCCTGGCAGCAGGACAGAGGAAATGTATGTACAAAACCACATGATGACGGACGAAAATGACACGCACCTCTCTGATAAACCACACGTATCCCCTGTCTCCTCGCACCTGCATCAGCCTTCACCTGTCCCAGTGCATCATGAGCAGATAACTTACCCATCATTCTCATCCCAGCAGACACACCTGCAGGTCAGACAAACTGAGCTGAGTGAGTCCAAAGCGAGTTTAGAAGATAAACAGAGGTTGGGAGATGATAGGAAGGAGGAGAAAGTGCAGGACAGACAAATGGAGGAAGATGAGGAAGAGAAGTGTGTAGATGAGACGGATGTAGAGACAGATGAGGACAGGAAAGGGCAGAAGTAAGGGCAGAAAAACAGCAGCTCCCCAATAAGTGAGTACAAACTTGTTCTGCCCAAACACACACACATATCAGACTGGTTCATGCATGTTAATACTCTTGTTCCACCTAAGATACAAAAAGGGTCTTTGAAAATTGTTACTGTCAGTAGATTGTAATTAGAATGATTATTGGTGATTGGTTCACTCACTGGGTGGAGCAGAGTTATGGACCTCCATATGTGATCTGCAGGTATCTGCAAGATTCTTATTCATATATATAAAAGATTCCTTCAGCTGTAGATGCTAGTTTTGCTTTATAGCTTTAGCCTGACAGGCAGTTCACCTGCTTGGTTTCATTCCCATCTGAGTATCTCAGTCTTTTTGTACTGAATGTAGAAGGTTACAAGGGATCGTCACTTGGGACTGTTTGAGTGCACCATATCTTTTTTGTATGTTTGTACATTTATAAATATATTTAAAAGCGAACATGATGTCATAAAGAGAGATTCAACTTTCGGTTTGATTGTTTTTCTGTTGTGTTTTTCCTACAGCAGCTGAAGATTTTGTGAACAAAACTTTACCAGCTTTGCTTCTTGAAATTCATAGGGTTTTGATATCGTCTTATTATAGGCTGCAAAACACTGAAGGTTTATAAAAGTTTACATGTACAGTTCCCCATTTATTGTGTTTGCAAAAATGATGAAAACAGAAACATGCGAGTTGTATATTAAACAACTACACAGTATGAAGGACTATAGAATGTGAGGGCCAGGAGAATTAAACCGTTTTGTGAGCACCAACATATAGTCACTATTTTCAGGAGAGTAGAGTACTTACTTTTGTTTTGATATTTAAGAAACGTCACGTTCTGTCCAAAAAAGAAACAGTATTGTGACCCTTGACATCTGAGAGGACAGTCTGAATAACACAAAAACTGTCCTAAGGATAAAAAATGAGGGAAATCTCCTCAGTGCAACAGTGAGTAAAATATAAAGGGCCACGGTCATGAAACAACAAACAATAGCATGGCATGTTTCTGTGTACTTAAGGTAAAATGAAGTACGTAAGGTATTGCATTCAATTCGGTTTGATTATTTACGCAGAAATTTGTGCTGCTTGTGTTTCGTGACTGAGGGACATTTTGTTTACCTGTATATATAGAACATGTATGACAACAGCCATGTACTTGGTCTAAGACTTCCACAGATAAACACCATTAGCAATGATTGTGTGTATCCTAAGTTTCTGTTACCCCACAATGACTAATTTGCCCTCCACTTTCTTGCATACTTCCTCACCTTGCAACATATTTGTCTGGTGGGGGGGTTTCTTTGTATTGTTTAACCAGGTTATTTTTGTACCACTGGACATTTTGAGTTTTGTATTGGACTGCAAATTTGGAAACCCAATAATTGTTTTCTGTCTTTTGGCAATTGCATACTAACCCATTAATCATAGGTCAAACCCCTCTCTCTGTCTCTTCATCTTTTTCTACATCTCTCTTTCCCCTCTCTGTTTCCTCTTCCTCATCTTACGTCTTTCCCTCTCTCTCTCTCTCTCTCTCTCTCTGCACCTGTTTCTTAGTTCTTGTTTTTGTTGTTATATGTTCAATGTTTTCCTACGTGAAAAAAAATGTTATTTATTTTTGTTTATAGAAGAGAAGTAAAAACTCATGCTGACTATGCTGGGCATTGCCAGTTTTCATAAATATTTTGCAAA
This sequence comes from Botia almorhae, assembly GCA_036877575.1. Lineage (NCBI taxonomy): Eukaryota > Metazoa > Chordata > Actinopteri > Cypriniformes > Botiidae > Botia > Botia almorhae. Next base: position 28,741 of record JAZGTJ010001740.1, on the reverse strand, counting down.
AAATAAACAAGAAAAGATTTTTGTCCCCATGCTCTGCACAGAGAAAAGAAACTCAACTTGTATCTCTTGAGATGTATAATAAAAATTGATTTTGAAACCCCAGACTGAATGAGTCTTACATTGCTGTTTGTGTGTGTGTGTGTTTGTGTGTGTGCGTGTGTCTCTCAGAGATTGAAGCGGATGCAAGATCATATTGTGTTTGGGGATTCTGTTATGAGCTGTAACTAGTTATCTTTCAATCTAAAAGAAAATATACTACCAGCTTGTCATGCTTAACTGACTATATACTTCAGTAAAGAACTAAGTAATACTAGCTTTATTTTTGTGTACTACTGTTTAAACTACTGTAGATTTAGTTTGTTGTTGTATTCATAACATAATTTCGTTACCTACGGTTTTATGTAACATTAAACGGCTAAATAACAGTTAATTGCACTTGTTTCTCTAATTTTATTATTTAAATTTTCTCTTAATTTTATTACAGATAAACTGAAGCTGAAAAATGCAACAAAAGCAACTTTCCTGCTACAAACAAATAATATAATATCAAGTTATTATAACGACACCGCTTGCTTTAGTTCGTTTTATATATTTGTTATTGCTTTGACTTGAAATTGTTCAGTGTGTTAGTCGTTTTTCTTCAATAAAGTTTTTTAAGACTTTCCTCTTATTGTGTCATTGTGGTAATTGTAGTTCGTGTAGTTGAGCAATTCAATGGTTTCCTCCGCCCACAGTACGTCATTACCCAGAATCCTTGCGGATCTTTCTCAAGCTCAGGGGCGGAGCTCAAGAAGAAAGCATGGCAGCTAGCATCCTGACTAGAGGTGAAATAAAACAAGTGTTTAAAAAAATTATGCACTTTCGTTGGCTGTATATTAGGAAAATAATACCTACCTTACCTAATATTTGCAGTGGCATGATGTGTGAAATGGAATGACTTTATGAAGGTTTAAGCCGTAGTTCTTTGCTTGGGTTGTAATGACTTTCGCCTTCGACTGTAAATACATTTAAATCTTCTAATGACTTGATTTCATATAACGCGTTTCAGTAAGCCGGGTCCTGCGAGGTCCACGAATGGTCGGACAGACACTGAGCACTGCAGCAGCCGCGGCTAAACCACCGCCAGCACCGAGCGACGATACCGGTAAGATTTGATCGATGCATACAGCACACCTAAAGCACGGCGATCTGACTTTCTCTGCGAGAAAGTTTATTGTTTCGTAGTTTAACAATTTTTACCTGATCTGCTTGGGTAAGACCAAAACAAAACCTCACAGGGTGTTTTTTGCCCCCCCTTCTTGCGTTTACCACACTAATGCCATAGATACGTTTGTATATAGGTTTACTTCTATGCAGCTAGATTTTGTGTGTTTAATGGACATTTAGGTAAAAATGCATCTGCTAGAAGAGTAGCAGAATAATTCAGATGAGCCTTTTCCAAAGATTATATTTCATCAGAGCTAAACATCATTAGGAGATTTTCTTATCTAGTGTCATTTGACTTGTTCACTGATGGTATTAAGGCACTATTTTTTATATAAAGCTAGTTTGGGAAAAAAATCTGTCATGAATTGACATGACTGTTATGATAAAATGGATGTAATCTTTATTCATTGTTCATGCATTAATACATACATTTGTTTGTGCTTGTCTTACGTGTGCAGGTGTTAACGACAGGATCCTAAACTTCCCTCTCACTCAGCCAGACTTTTTCCGCTTGTCTGAGCTCTACACCATAAAGGACCTGTTTGAGGCCCGTGTACATCTCGGACACAAGAAAGGCTGCAGACACAGGTGGGTAGTTCCCACTGTATTTTAATGCAGTGCTCCTATACTGCCATATAAACCTGTTTTAAAGAATCTTTCCTCCTTAATCTAGACTGATGGAACCATACCTGTTTGGTTCTCGCCTGGATGTCGACGTCATCGATCTTGATCAGACGGCGGAGCACCTCCAGAGGGCGTTAAACTTCACCGCGCATGTGGCGTACCGGGGCGGCGTTATTCTGTTCGTCAGCCGCAGAAGGCAGTTCGGTCACTTGGTGGAGACGACAGCTCGGGAATGTGGCGAGTACGCTCACACCCGTTACTGGCAGGGCGGACTGCTCACCAACGCCCCTGTACAGTACAGCCCTGGAGTCCGACTCCCAGACCTCATTATATTCCTTTCAACCCTAAATAACGTTTTCCAGCCACACGTGGGGATCCGGGATGCAGCCAAAATGAATATTCCCACAGTGGGGGTTGTGGACTCTAACTGTAACCCCAGCCTCCTCACGTACCCAGTGCCAGGCAATGATGACACTCCTGTTGCCATGGAGATGTATTGCCGGCTGTTTAAAATGACAATCAACAGGGCAAAAGATAAGAGGAGGCAGATGGAGCTGCTGAGGGGTATTTCAGCATCAGTATAAAGAGAACACAGTGACTGCCAATAAACTTCATTATCTCTGTCAGTGAGAGAGTGTGCACGTGTGTGTGCATGAGTGAGTGAGTGTATGCGTCTTGTCTGTGTCCTTGCGGTCCACATATACAAAGTTCAGTAAGACAAGGGCAATGCTGCTCTTGTTTTGGATAGACACCATGTTCAATGTGAGAGAGAACAAGGCTGTATAGGATAGACATAACGTCTGTTCAGTGGGTTGTACAGTTATGTACTGTTGTACAATAAACTATTGCAATCTATTGTGATGTATCTGCTTTGTTTGACTTCCATCATAAACAGGCAAGTTGGACCCAAGTACATAATTGACCTCTCTGTTTAAAACATACAATTGCAAGTTACTAAGGAGTTATTTTCCTAATGTGGATGAGTTTAAATTCTAACTTGTTTTGAACACTAGGCTGTAATCAAAGTTACGGACTGCAGCTTTCTTTATAACACGTCGAAATCCAAGATCAGATTTTGTGTTGATTACTCGTATGATATAAACCCAGTAAATTTCTTAAACGCTATGTTTAAACGTGAGCTTGAACAGTAAAAACAACAGGGCAACGAGAGTCGAGGTGTAATAGGTATTTATGGCCCAGCGGGTTGCCGTAGTTCTGTTGTAAAAATATTTTTGGCCACTCCTTTAGTACGCTTGTGCAATGGAGGTGAGTATAACAACCACATATTACATTCATATTAAAATATTTTCTAATTTCCTTTAACAAATCGAAACATGCACAACGTACCGTTTTACTCAAAAGCTCACGTGTATTAAAATACATGGAATTACAAGTCAATTAGACGTCATAATACCAGGTGTATATTTTTAGCGTTTTTATATTTTGTGATGGATTATTAGCACAGTTTCTAAACACGTATATATAAATATGTTACATACATGGTGTCAATCTGCTTTAAACTGCCTGAAACCGCCCACGTGTTGCATGTATGCGTGCCAGTAATGTAGTGTGTAGTGCGCTGTTCTGCAGCAACGTTTATATAGATATTGCGCATATTATGCATATATAATTCTATATATATTAGGGTTATGCATGTATATGGATATCACGGTTTATTTTTAGAAACAGCGCTGCCTTTTGAGGTGTCACAGCGCTGGTTGAAGTACCGAGTTTGTGTCGGTAGGGGGCGCAGAAGCATACTAATTGCTTGCGCTTTAGCAGAAAGATCTGGAACATTTAATCCACGCCAGAGGGTCTACAGCAGAGGTCTCCAGCTGCAGATTTTAGCTCCAGCTTAGATTAAGTACATATGAAGTAGATCAAAATCTCTAAGACTGCTAGAAACATCCAGGCAGCTGTGTTGGTGTCGCTTAAAGCTAAACACTGTTGGTTTGTGGACCTCCAGGAACACAGATTGGAGACCCTAGGTTTATAGAAGTGAAAGATAATACAGATACTCACTGAAGTTTTTTTTCGTCAGATCTGGAAACCACCATGATATCTCATCATTAGGTAAGGACGTGCTTTGGTGGGTCTCCATGCAAGTGGAAGGGTCACCTCCACTTTTTAATGTTAATATTGTTATCCACATTATACAATAATAATACAAGTAATAACGATAATGAAAGCATGCAAATATGTAGTGACCACACATTTAAAAAAAATCTTAACTAGCTTATATTGGACCATAATATATATATATATATATATATAAAACCAGCCTGAGTCTAGATCACAGCTCTGCTCACTCTTGTTTATTCTTTTGTTTGTTTTCTTTATGTTTTTAAACAGTATTAAGTTCTCATGTATTCCAAACCTTTGACTAATAATATAAATTTTAGGTGGTATGATCTGTAATCATTTAATTTTAGTCACCTTTAAACTTTGTACAGTTTATTTATATCGTGTTGTAGAGTGACCGAAGAATTAAGATTATATTATCTTGAACGTACGTCTCTTGATTTTGAATGTGTGTGTCTGTCTAGTTCTCGTGTAGTCGTGTGTGTTTGTCTGGGTTTTGCCCCATGAGACGGAACTCTGGCTGTCGTGCTATTGTTCTGCAAGAAGTGGGCAAAAAGGAACTGGCTGGTGATCGCCCTGCTTTCCTGCATGGTGGACCAGGGGCTTGGAACAGGGCCAAATAACCCAAACAGAACCTTTGTGTATATGTGTGTATACCAAACTGTTGTGTTTAGTTACCATACCCAAACCTCCCCATATTCTCTCTATGATATCTTTGTATTGGTTCGTAGGATTTATTGTAACGTTTGGTCTTGTAATCGTGTGGCTGGGGAAATCAAGACAGAGGTTAATTTTGGAAGCACACAGACAGCTGCGCCTAGGCGGTGATTTCGGAAGCAGACCTCCACAGTGAGTCTCTTTTAAACACAGTTTATCTCTGTCGCTCCTCGAGGCGTTGCAGCACAGCTGAGCGTGCTGTGTCTGTGTCATGAGGCTGCGTAGAGCAGCAGGGCGCTACAAACTACACTTTGTACCCTTAATTCCCCAGTGCAAAGAATGAGTGACAGCCCCTACACGCCACGTGCTTATATGAATCTATAGGTAAATGTCATGAAGCATGTTGGAAGGCTGCAGAATGCATCTGTGCATGCTAATGACTGGCGTGCTTTACATGCGTTAAATTTTTTACTTGATCAAAAATGGCGTATTGTTTAATATTTACTCTGCTTTAATGGATTCAGAGGCAGAACCCCGAAGACCAGCTGACTGCAATATTTCTGTTAAATGCCACATTACTGTGTCTGTCTTAACCACTGGTGATCTGGATCCACCTGCTTGTTGGGCCCTACTGGAATACACCACTGGTTCCCAGTCCAGGAAGACCCCCAGCAGTACACATTCTCTCATGTGACTTGCCTGTGTTTTTGTTAGGAACTGAATGACATGACCCTTGAATATGTAATTCCGTCTGGTCAAATATTTTTGTATAATGACCACTGAACTATATAATTAACCAATTTACATATATATCTATGCTAGTTTCTCCTATAAATCGGTGTAGTTTTTTCAAATATAAATTTTCAAAAAATAATATACTTGAAATGTCGCAATAGCAAACAATGTCTTATCATTATAAGTCATTATTGTATTTCCATTATTAATTTAGTAAATAGCAAAAAAGCCTTTTAGACTCCACTTCACATTAGGGTCCTGCTTTGTCTTTGCTTTGTCTTCTAAAGTGAATGTTTTTTTATTAATACAATTAATTATTTTATTATTTTATTATTATTTTATTAGTATTTTATAATATTATAAATCAGATTACATCTTGAAGTTTTCTTTGCAGTTCCTATATGTTTTAGCTCTGAATCTGAGATTACAGGTTTGGGTCTATTAGTAACTTTCTTGATTTGGGATTATTTTCTTTACCAACACCTGCTGTTTTTTTCTTTAAGATTTGTAACAGGATACATGCAAACCTTGTCCTTAGAACCAGTTTTTCATGTGCTGTTCTTTGTGCTTCACTAAATAAACCTAGCCTTATCTCTACACATTTAATAAAACACTCATACACAATGTGAGTTTTAAACATTTACTAACAACCAAAAAGAGTTGGGGAGAAACATGATGGAGGTCAAATAAAAAGCTATTTATGAGCCTCGACAAAGCCAAACACTGATGATGTTTCTGTTTTTCAAATGGACGCGAAAAAGAAATACATGTATTTTAACAGCACACATACTTCACTACGTTAAACTGTAGTAAAGTCTAGCACAGAATTCCACTCCTGCTATATTAGTCATGTGATCATAAAATAAATACTGAGTACTTCCTGTTGGTCATGTGTAAAGACTAATTAATATTAATGACTTGTGAGGGCAGGTAATCTGTTTGAAGTTACGCTAGTGAGAAATGGTTGTAAAATTGCCTACTACAAGTAACCACAGTCCAGCAAATGTGCTTACCATTATGTATACACATGTTTATGTGCAAACACATTTACCCACCTGCACACAAACCGTTACTGAGCTGCAATCCCTCATGCAGCGTACTTCCTAAATCATGTCACGATTCTGCTAAGTTTAACGTTAGCATTAATTTTTTTTTCATAGCACATTCAAACATAAAAACAAACCCTGAGAAACACGCTCAAAAGAAAAATACAGTTCAAGCGTATCTGATATCAGCAGGAATGCCAATTCAAGAATTTCCTCGTTAATCCTCACACCACTCAAAAAATAAACATCTGTCCTTTGACACACTACAAAATGAATGGAAACATAATCCTAGTGCAAACACACACAAAACCAACATACACTCTTTAGAATTATATCATTTATAACCTCTCTTATTTATATGTCATGTTTTCAGTGGTAAAGTTTTGTTCAGTTGTGTGCAGGTTTTGGCAGAGATTCCAGGCATTTCCTGACTTTAAAGGACCCAAACATGTTTTTTCTTCTCCCTCTGTAATGAAAGTCAAACTAGGTGTGGATGTAGTTTGCCCTCCAAGATTTCAACTTTAAGGGAAAAATTACAATTCTTTCATCATTTACTCACCCTCATGTCATTCCAAACCTCTATTATCTTCTGAGGGTATTTATCATTTTGGCACCCTTTGACCTTCATTGGATGGACATAAAACCACTGAGACATTTCTCAAAATACCTTTTGTGTTCCACAGAAAACGTCATACAGTGGTGCAGGTTATGGAATGACATGAGGGTGAGTAAATGATGGAAAAATTTAGATTTGGGGTAAACTAAGCCTTTAAAATAGTGTTTCAGGAACAACCCCATTGTTGCAAGTGTTACAAGCTTTGCTCAAGGGTGCTTTGCTCAAGTGGGGTTCTCAGATTTTTGTTTTTTTTTAGTTCCCTCTACTTGGAATTCTCCCTACAACCCCTACAGTGTGTCTCTGCAGTCTTTCTATAACCGTTAGCTTTAAAGTAGTTTAGATTTAAGTTCACTAGTCAGGATTTATGGTATAATTTGGGAAAGAGCCACAGAAGAGAAATTAAATCTTACAAGTCCTCCAGATGGTCTCTGTCCCCAACTGGACTGTTTTAACCCTTTTAGTCAAAGTAAAGAAGATATATCAGAAGGTAATTTAATAGGTTAAAGGGTTGGAGAAGACAGGGTGAGGATGTAGCATGTGTCCCATACAAAAACTTCCCATCCCTCTGAGAACCAGACTAATGTTTGACAAACGTTATGTCTGTAATATAAGGCAGCTCTTTCGTAGGCCTTCCAGAGGCTGCTGTGCTGACCCCACCCCTCCTTGGGTCTCTTCTCCTTTTCATTCTTTTGTCCCCAGTTCTCTCTTTCTTTCATTTTCATTGCTATTCTCTTCTTCACCCCTCTCTTGTTTCAAGAGTACTTGGTGTTGGAGATCTTCTTCCATAACAGTGTTTTGAGATTATTGAGAACGAGGGAATGATGTACCTCCATTTGGGAAGCAAGTCCGCTGAGCGTCACGCACGTGCGCAGCTGCTTCTCCAGGTCCTCCCTCAGATCAGACGGCGCTCCGAACAGCAGGAAGTCCTGCAGTAGCGCGCAAACCTTAGCCAAATTGGGCTGCACCACTTCCACGTTGCACTGCCTGGCCAATCGATCACATGTCGCTGTGCAATCGCGTCCATAAGTGCAGTCTGCGTTTACCTCACATGTCCTTCCTCGTAAGAACCCCTTGACGGTCGCCTCCGACGCTACGCTTTGAAGGTCTGCCATTTTGAAGTCGTACTTCGCGTTGTAGCCGACCCGTTGCGGGCTAGCGTCGCACATAAAAAAGCTTCCGTACACGCCATGGAACACCTCTTCTACAAATTCCAGCAGGCCGATGGTGATTCGTGCCCTGCGGGGCCACGCAGGGGCGAGCCATCGGTTAACGGACACACCCATCGCCTCAGGAAAAACTGGCTGCATCCAACCAGGCACCTCCAGCCTGAAGAGGGCGCTGTGTGCTACCTGTTCAGTCAAATAAAGGTCACCGCAGAAACCCAGCAGGCGAGGAACGTGTTCTTTATCATGTAGCGCCACCATTAAAACAAACTCATTGATTTGCAGCAGAGCCCAGACTGATTTAGCCTCTGCTAACGAAACTTTACCATCAGAGTTGACATCTGCCAGAGAGATCACACGAGTTACAAGAGTTTCAAGAGATGGCTGCTCTCCCACACTGTCCTGTGAGCCAATGAGAGAGAAAGAGAAATTAAAATTTCAAATGGAACATATAAATCCTTGAAATGCATCGACATTGAATGAACTGCATTTTTTAGCAGTAATACTTTTCTCAGAGACTGACATCTGCTGAATAATGTTTATGCTGCATTATATTTACTTTATGGACGGCCACTGGTCACCATTTACTTCAGTTTAATTTTAATTGAAAAAAGGACCTTTATTTTTTACTTTTCATGTTTCTGTGAACTGCTCCTTTAAAACTGAGAACACTATGACCTTTTTGTATAGTTAATACACTCTGCCTCATAAGAAAGAATGTTTTCATACGTGTTAATTGGAGAACACGTGTAAAACATAAGTGCTATTCAAATGTACGTGTGAAGGTGTAAAAATGAGTACGGTAATTTACTGCATCTGTGTGCTTGGGTTCCTGTGTGTATTGTTCCTCACAATGACACAGAGAGTGAGTGTATTGTTCCGCCTGTGACCTTTTCAAGCTCCTTCAGTTATTTTTGGCTTCTCTTCTCTATGTTACCCCTTCCCCCACGTCCGTCCCCCTGATCTCTCTCTCATTTTCCCTCCTCCTACGGGAAACCTTGAGGAACTGCTTTAGGAGGGTTAGTCTGATTTAAGCTTTGTTTCCACTTTCCTGTTCTGAGGAAAAACATCTCCTATATCAGTCGCGTCACATCCAGCACAATTATAGAATCCTCTCAAGTTCTAGAATTTCAAAACAGGCGATCCAGACTTTTTGCTTAATCATATATTTTAATATATGTATTATATCATATATATAAGATGGCCTAATGCTAATCTGTACTGTACAACAGTAAACAAAAATATCTTTGACTCCGATCAGAACAGATGTGTGAGATTTGGATCATAACCTTCAGGTACTGCATGTCAGTGTATAAATGGCGAGGTGATGTACGAATAGGTGCGGCTGAGAGCACAATACAGCCTGATACAGATGATGTAAATAAGGACAAGAGGAGGTCTAGATGAGGAGACCTTGAGAAAGGAATGCAGCATCGCTCTGAATTCATCCATGGACGTTCCGCGGGTGGGTTTGTCGTAGAGGCTGAAACCATGCCGCAGTGGAGAATCAGGGCTGTTTTCTCCTCTCATACTCTCCTCAATACCACATTTTACCAGAACGTCTTTCTCCTTCCAAAAAGCACTGTATACCTGCACACACACACACACACACACGGTTGTATCTCTCATACACGTTCTTTTCTGTTTTATTTTCTTTTAACGAAATATGGAATATTGTGGCAGATATAGTTGGACGTGTGTGTTTTTGAGGGTGTCAACACACTCACCTGGTGTGTTGGTGACGTGGAAAGACAGTGTTGAAGAGAGAGAGTTTTTTCGTCACAGAGAGATTTACACGCTGACCCTGAGATGATTCCCCTGTGATAATGATCGCACTAAAACACACACCAGAAAAGAGGAAGACATTAGTCACAAATTGTCATTATAATGAGTGTCCAAACGTCAGTGGCCCTAAACCCTGTTCATGAGGAACTCCAAAAGTGCTTTGAATGTCCTTATCTGACACCCATTTCAACCAGACACCCAAATACTGAAAGTTCCCAAAAAACTGTGTCTTGCAGTGCATTTAAGTGTCAAAGTGATGTTTTATGTCAAAGTGATCAGAAATATGAGAAAGGCGTAAAAATAAACACTGTCAAAATTATTTAAACACTTACACCCTTCAGAGAGGTTTAGGAGTGTGAGGGGTTTGTGTTCCTGTGGCTCAACTGGTAGAGCATTGTGTTAGCAATGCAAAGGTTGTGGGTTTGATTCCCAGGGAACACATGCACAGACAAAATGTATAACTTGAATGTACTGTAAGTCGCTTTGGATAAAAGCGTCTGCCAAAATGCATAAATGTAAATGTGTTTATATCCTCTAGACAATATGTGTTAAATCCACTAGATCCAGAATTTGATTAAACTCTATCACACAACATGATAAGTGTACTGTAAACTACACGGTGAATATTTACATTTGATTTCCATAACGGCATTATTATATAAATAGCCAACTCTACTTCCTCCTTTTACTTCCTGCTTCCTCTCTCAGTCAGCAGTCATGTGCAATGACAATGGCTGTTTTGGGAAAATACTAAGTAAAGAGTAACTCAATCTGTGCTACACTGAACAATCCTACGTGTCTGCCAATCATAAGGAAGATCTGCCCAGGTGCAGGTCATGGTGCTGATGGCATGGTGAGATGTACACCCAGTGACTTACAATGACCATGGTGCAGACATGTCCTCGGCAGAGCTCTGAATAAGAGGAGTACTGCATGTAGATCATCCAGCTGGCCACCAGAATCCCAAACCACAGCACCAACAGATACTTGACCTTCACTGCGGGCAGACGGGACTGAAAGAGGGAGAGAGTAAAAGAGAGAGGGACTCGGTATATAACATAAATATATAATATAAATGTATAAATATATTTATAAATATAAATGTGACAATATATATAACATGACAAACTGTTGTTTTTGTAACATGCTAGTGTATGTGGACAATGATAACGAGATCAGAAAAGTTTATCAGGATGGACTTTGATGGTGGTTGCCATACCAGTTTTAAAAGTGTTTTTTAAACGTTTTAAAGGTTAAAGGTTGAATAGCTTGTGAATTCTTCAAAATCCATACAGAATTCAAAATTTGGTCTCTGTATTGGCAAACCTAAACCCACAATAACAGGAGATAGAGATAGTGTCACCCCTCTTTCTCTAGTGACCATTAACATGTGTCCCAAGAAATAGAGGCGTCTCTTGGACAGTTTTCAGAGTTAAAGGGCAGAGAATGCCAAAGGCAGCGACTGTTCTCTGTGCTCGAGTGGAAAAGTGTTTGTGTGTTGTGTGACTTTGTGAATACACACATATCTCATTACTGCTTGTTGACACAGACAACTGTTATTAGATACCTAAATTCAGTCTGTGTGTGCGCTCTCCCAAACAGGCAATTATGTGCCACACTTTAAAGTACATTTATTTCAGCTACAAATAACTGATTAATATCTTTAACGATGACATACTTTCTGCACACCCTGAGGAAATGGGATGTTGTTTATAAAAGATTAGTTTAAATAAAAACGTTGTCATCGTTTGCTTAGCCACATTCCTATACAGCATTTTTTTCATGCTAGCATGCTAAGAATGTTCCAGCTGATCCTGCATACCATGAGGGAGGATAATGACCAGACTCCAAAAATGCATAATAAGGTATTCCTGTAAAATAGTCTTGTTTACTGCTATTAGTCTTCTATAACAAACAATTACTCTAAACAATAACTCTGTGTGAGGAAAAGACATTAAGTTGTTCCCCTGACAACTCTGGTCACCATTCATTTTCACTGTATGTAAAAGAGCAAAGGTCCTACTGAACATTCTGCTATAAATAATTGATTTGTGTTCCTCAGAGGAAAGAAAGTTAAGAATATGACAACAAATGAAAAGACAAGAAAATGGAGGAGTAAACGATAAATTTTCTAGTTGGGGTGAACTTTGCCTTTAAATCTAATCCCTGTTGTTTTCTTCTAAGAAAGACAATTTGCCCTTCTGATCTTCTGGGCAGAGTTCAGAAATGAATATGACAGGTTTGACCTACACGCTCTCACAGGGTCACACTGTGCACTTATGATGAGTGCTTTTTTGAACAAGGCCCCTAGTACGGAACTACTAAAACTCTGTCAGCCTTGTGCATTAAGCACTTAGTGTTTTTCTGCACAACAATGCTGTTTTTGTGTTTGCGAATACAGTGTACTAACACAAAAATTTATGTACGATCATACTTAAAAATTATCACTACGTATGATTATATTTACATAGTACTCCAATGTACCATTGTTAATCCATGGTGCTACCTCTAACCAAAGTAATTTCATGGTGGCTCTGGTACATTTTTGTTAGTGTTTAGTTTTTAACAATACATGTTACATTTCTACATGTTAAATTTAATGTATCATACATTCTAAAACTGTTGTTTCAGCCCATAATGGGTCAAACATGGACAAACCTACAAAAATTAAAGGTAGGGTCGGCCATTTTTTAACAGTCTAGCAAGCTAGCTTTAAATGCAAGACCCACCCTGCATTTAAAGGTGCACTTCCTCCAAAACACATAACAACACCAATGACAGAAGACTGCTGTGTGCGCAGAAAGAGGAACGCAGGGTATTTGCAGAGGTACACAAATACATCATTTGACAGCCAAATAGGACTCCCCATCATTCTATTCAGACCGAATGCAATGATTGGACAAACATTTTATGGTTCTGCACTTTCCATAGAAGATTGATCACTTGGTGATTACAGTTGTGAAAAGACTTTTAAACAGCATATCAGAACATGTTTTTTGGGGAAAAAATCGTCTACCCTGCCTTAATAGGTTAATTTAACTCAGTGGGTTAAATTAATTAGTGGGTTAAAATTTGTCCATAATTTACTCAACATTATTTAGAGTGTATATTCTGTGTCATTTTTGCCATTTTTTAAAGCACATATGGAGTGTAAATACCATGATACAGTACTGAAGGAGTATCATATTCATGTATCATTGTAAAGTATTCATTTTCATATCGTATTCATTCATATCACATTAAGAAACACCACTATATTACTTGACATTTTGAAAGTATTGACTCCTGCTGTTAAACAACGGTAGATTTCTGATGACTGGTTTTAAAGATACCTGACGTCCAGGTAGATAAAGTTACCTGTAAGCCCTTGGATAACGGGCAGAAGAGCACCAGGTGCATCAGTCTCCGCAGGGTCCGCGGCATCTTTACAGAAACACTGGTAACACAGATTTTAAATAATCCCCTTCACAAAGATTTAAAAAGAGTCAGTTTCTCATCTCCCCCATTAGAGGCGAGACGCCAGCAGTGTTCTCCAGAAAAGCTGCGCGCATCTGGATGCAAGCGCAGAAAAAACACGCACTCTATTTTTTCGCCCTGGGCTTTTGTTTAAAGATGCACTCGGGCACGCATCGGTAAAACGTTACATACTTGCAGCGCTCAACTCAAGGACGAATAGACGCGCGTCCATTCGCACGCGTTGCACCTAGAATTTCGCGAGCTGCAGCCATCATCCTCGCGCGAGGCGCGACGCTGCCAATGATGCTTTTAAAATCAGCGCTGATATTTGCGTGCTATTTGCATCCCGCACTTCTTCTCCCGGTGCTCAGCCGGAGTCGTGCGGATGAGACGATGTGAGTACGTGAATCACAGCTTCTACGAGCGATCAGCTGGAGACAATCGCCCTCACTGTGGCTACACAAAGCGCCTTAAGGGGGAAGTGGTGGGAGACCCTGAATTACACAACCGACAGAAAACACAATACGATCCCTTTAATAGAATAGAATAGAATAGAATAGAATAGAATAGAATAGAATAGAATAGAATAGAATAGAATAAAATAGAATAGAATAGAAAATCAGTTCTTCTTCTCTTTAATTTATAAATATTTTAAAAGCAATTTTTTTTGTGAGAGGGAAAACATTCTTTCAATCATTCCATTCAGTCTGAATGCAAAGATAGGATGTCCTACTTGCCTGTCAAACTGTGCCTGGCGGTAAGCGTGGCTATGGAGAGCGCTCTAAAGGGAGGATCTTATGGTCTCGAAGCTATCTCACTATTACTAGGATCTACGAAATTGCCTACCCTGCCTTTAATTTTGACCAGATAGAATTAATATTAAAACAATATAGAGTATATGTAAATAGAATTAATATGAAATAGAACAAGGCTGTGACAAGCAAATAGAATCAGTTTAGAATAGGTTTAGAAGGACACCACCCACAATATTGCAAATAGTAAATAAAAAATAATGAACAGTACATTGCAAGTATCTTAAAAAATGTCACACCACTTCTTGTTATATTTAAATAGTTATATATAAAATAGTTATATTTAAAGTAAAAATCACATCACTGATTTGTTATGGACGTCACGTTCTGACGTCACAATAGGAACGGCACATTCACAGATTCTCTGATCTGATTGGTTCTTGTCTCAGAAACCCTGTGAACAGAATTGTCTTTTATGTGACATACAATGACAGCTATTTGCAGTGTTTATAAAAACGCCTATAGTTAGACTAAACCGAGCAGACACTAATTCCGATGTTGCTCAAATATAAATAATTGGTATTACACATAGATACATGACTTTAATCTAAAGAGACCATCACCTTTTATTTCACTTAGAAAGTACACATCATAACAGCACATTTGACCTGTTGCTGGTATGTTGAAAACAATATTATTTAAACTCATATTCTACACATATACACATACTCTTTCACATAGTTTTAGATGGATTGTCTGCGCTTTAACAGTGATCTCTAATCAGGTCACATTTAAACAGCTAAACACCTCTCCGTCACAGCAGCACTGAAGATCTGAATGTATTACACCCTGATTAATCTGTTAATCTGGTTAACTGCACCTTCTGTAATCTGTAATCTTGCTATTTACTTTTTTAGCACTCCCAACAGCATATTGATTTTCCCAGTCACCATCCCAACTGGTAATCACAAGAAATTTGGATTGGTTTTTCGCTTTAACCCCATTGAATAAATCCATATGCGGTATGTATATACTGTATAATTGTATTGTAAACAAAAATTAGACGTCATGACAGCACACTGCACAGTGTTGTATTATATTTTAGGCGATTCGTATTGTACGTTCCACGTCTGGCGCTTTTTGTCTTTATTTGAATGAAACTATAAATTCAATTTTAAATTGGGATTTCAAAAACACACTGCACCACACACACGCACGTTCATACGTGAGGCAATGACAGGGAAACACAAGCAACCGGTACCCGGAAACACACACGAGGAGAGCTTCAAATTTACAGCATACTTTGCGCAATACACAAGCGTCCGGAATCGTTCGGTTTTAATGAACCGGTTAAACCGGCGTGTAATGGTCTGTTGCTTATGTTTTCAAAATCTCTCACACCTCAAATATCCTCTCATGGCGTCAAAGCATAAAACAAAGGTAATTATCGATTTTATAGAATAACAAGAATTGTAATAACAATGATATTTTGAGCTTATTGAAACTATGGTTACCATGGTAACTTTTGTACGGAGTAATAATAATTCAAATGAATCGGTTCGATTGAATCATTCGAAAGAACCGGTTCAAGAGAACGATTCTGCCACGATTCTGGACCATTCGTTGGTAACACAGCAGGCGACCAAAGGTTACACGACCACGCAGCTCTGTAGATAACCCGCGCCTGGCTCACCCATACACTTCCTGCCATAGACTACCTCTTTCGTATGGTTTTGCGTAGACGAAAAGTAGGGGGATCTTTAAAGTTGCTCAAGTGTGTGACTCGGACGTGGTATCTGATGTAGGCAGGGTGTTGAGCTAGTCCCGTACGGTCCACCCTTCTTCACTCCACCGCTGGCCTTTTTCACTGCCGTTCCTCGACGCCCGAGGAGCTGGTCGCGGGTATGGATGCCATGTGGATGCTGCTTCTGCTGCTTGTTCTGCCGGTCCTTCTCTGGACCAGCAGCACGTTCGTTTTCTATTTCAAAAAGTGCTTCTATGTGGCGTACATGATGTTTCTGGCTCTTATAGCCATACCGATCTGCATTCTGAAAAGCGGCGGGAGGGACATTGAGAATATGAGGTGAGTTGTCAACAATGCAAGTTACCTAACGTTAAATTTAATCTAGCATGCATTGCTTTTAGGAGACGGGGGTTGCAACGCATTTGGTTTTAGTTTTAAAAAAATCCGCTTTATTAACATGGCATACATTAAGTTGTATTTGTAAGACTACGGGATGTGATGCTGTTCACGTGCACCTCGCTGTTACCTCCTATTTACCACTCATTTATCTTTAATATGTCACTTACAAGGACCTTTTCCACTCACGTGGAATGCACCATTGCATTATTAAACTAAAAAGCGGATTTGTAACGGAATGCATTGCATTTGTCAACCCCGGACAGATGTTTGGATTGGGCGCTGAATCTTTAGCCAGCTCGCTAACTTCAGTTTAAGCAAGCGCGCACACACGGGCTTCTGTATCCCACGTTTGTTTTACTGTTAGAGTGATGTGTGCGCATTTTGCACAGTTAATTGTGTTTAAAATGGTTCAAATGCGCGCATGCATTTTGCTTAGAGTAAACAAGCAGCAGCGTGCTAGCTAGTTTAGCATCTCGTGCAGTCCAGAGATGGCGACCGATGCTTGTATTTATTTTTTGATGTGACTATGAAAGTATACAGCGGATGCTGCCCGATTCAAACCTCCACTTTTGGTCAAGGTATTGAGATCCATATTTATAAATGTCTTCGTATTGCTATTTACGAGGACATGATGGACTGCTTTCATAGCTCGGCTGGTGCAGTTAATTTGATTCATGGTCGATGGTGCTAGATTAAACCCAACAGTCTCGCTGGTCACACACTTTGACAGATGATCAATGGATTTGCGGGTCTGTTAGGAATCGATGGTGGGGCAGAAAATCATTTTGAAACCTTCTGTAACGTTCTAGAAAGCAGCTGCCAGTGTGACGTACGTTTTATGACGCAAAGCAGAACGTAAACACAGACGAGAAACTGGCATTTTTGTCAACCAATCTGACAGACAGCTGTCAATCTTGTCTAAAACAACAGTTGAGTACTAGCCAGTCATGACGGCCATTTAAACTTAATACAGCTTATTAAAATCACACACACACTGGTTGATTTCTGAAGACCTTCTTTTGACCTCTTGTTTTATACCCCTAAACTTTGGAAATGTTCTGTGGTTATTGACAGCATGCCACAGATGCTGTTGATAGACCTTAACTTGTATTGAACCAGGTCATTCTAAAAAAAACAAACTGAATCAATTTATAAAGCAGTGTGAGTAGTGATGCCCACCCTCAAAGCAACGTAAAAGATTTGGCATGTGAACACAATTGGAAGAAATATACTCATGGCTTCCATGAATATAGCCAAATCACTATATATTCACATAGACAGAATCATCATCATGACACAGACGGGATCTTTGTTTTGTGTGTTGTGTACTATACGATCACCTGCTATGAAAAGCAGCCTTGTGGTGTAGGCCACAATAATAGTGTGCATGTGATATGAAAATTAAAAGCCCAAGGTCTGGCACAAAGGTTCCTATAGACGGCTGTCCCAATCCAGTCCCAGTCTAGCCAATTTCTAGATTTCGGTACAGTTTGTTCATTGATTCATAGAGGGGCTACAAAGATCACATTGACATGCAGAAAATAACAGCAGTCTTTCATTGGGTACCAGAAAAATACAAACTAAGACTGTGTGTTAAAGTAGTTGATTTGTGATTCAAGCTATCAGTGCATTGGGTTTGCTTAATAAAGGCTGTCTGAACGCTGGGGTGTGATATTACCCGGTAATTATTCCAGGACAAGGTGAGCTCATGTATCCGGGCTGGTGTATATTTACTGTAGTTCAGCTATCAAGTGTAACTGTATTGACATGTGCTCATACTGTACATACCAGATAATGCTGATACTCGAATTTGACCGTGCCAGATATATGGAGACCAGTTTATGCAAGTTTAATGGACTAAGTGTTTCGGTCATGGATATTTACCCCATTTTAACAGGGTGACCTGACACCTAGATTAACCAACCAGCAAAACACATGACAGGGAGCAGAACGTGTGGTGTCATGTTTCATCAGCATTCTCTTCTAAGCTTATCTGCATTTCAGAGCAGTGTTTCCCAACTCTCTGTGTCGTGTGTGAGTCTGTTTCATGTTCAGACTCGCATACATTCATCTCAAAGCGAAGCAGTTGTTTACATTGAATCTGAATCGACTACCTGTGGCGCTTGATGCGATTAAAACAGGACAGAACTTAAAAAAAAACAATGTTGGTGAAGTTATTGTTTCAAAGCTAGGTTGCTATTGCTAACACCCCAAAATAGCCTGCCCTAACTTTAACTACAAAAAAGTGAAGATTAATTGTTTTTAATTATTTTCATTTTAAAAGTAATTTCTGCTTTATAGGGTTAACCCAGGAAAAATAAATTCTTTCACTTCTAAAACCTACTTAAGGGACCCCTGGGGTCAACACAGCCCTGGTAGGAAATCATTGAAACGGAATCAGTGATACAGACGCCCCCCCTTCCCCAGATGCATTGGGTGAAAGGAGACCTAGATGCATTGGGTGAAAGGGAGAGAGATGACATTCATGCTTTCAGAGAGAAAGGTGGTAGCCGACTGGTTTCATCAAGTTGTGTTGAAGGTCCATTCGGCTGGACTCTTGTTACCTTATACATCAGCTGTTCTGTAATCTTGATTAACACATGATAACAGACTTCACATTGTACATGTGTCCTTTACTTCCCCCATGATCTGATTAATAGAATACTCCACGACTTCAGTTATGTCATACCACAGTACTTTGCTATATGCCATGGATCATGTCCATAAAACATGGTAGAACTGCGGCGCCACATCTAAATAAACATGGTTACCATGTTACTTTAAAAAATCTGGCCCATTTTGTTGGAATATTGAAGGAACATGCAATAACTTGCTAAATGATGCAATATGTGATATGACGTTGGTTTGAGTTTGTAAAACCAATTAAAATGATATAGAAATGTATAAAAAATAGGCCTAAATGCATTAAAAATAGGCCTGTCAAAGTTTTTGTTTATTTCTGTTTAATGAATTATATCTGATAACTTGCACTGTAATGTTGAATGGGTATGATACTCATTTAATCCTTAATGCATAGAATACAGTAAAACGACAGCACTAAACAAATATTTAAAATGATGTTCTTCTTTTACATTCATTTGGATGTTCAGTGCAAAAGTATGTGTGATTACAAATTTTAATGTTAAATGTGATGAGTCATGATTGATTGCAGAAAACTGATTAAAGAATCACTACACTTTCTAAAAGTGAACAGCTTTGTTTTACTGTTGCAGTGCATAAAACAAATCTGATGTTGCTGTGGGTGTCTCGCTCTGACTCATCTTCTCAAATTAGTTTGCTATGAGTGCTTCACGGCTTATATCAGAGCACGTGCATACACGCACACACACACATAATTTGAAATATTAAAATCATTCAGTTATTTCAAACTATTCTAATATGCAAATTTTCTATCTTGCAGCCCTATTGCAGATTTTAGACACACATGTATGACCAAGAATTTCTGAGTTCAGTGGCGATGTGTTCATTACAGTTTTGGCTGTATGTAACATTCTAGCGTGTGGTATAAAGGCAGACAGATGCAGATAGGTGATGACAACAGAGTAATCGCACGCTCACAGTTTCACTGGTTTCGGTACATTAACCTCACATTGTCTGTCTGTATCTTCAGCGTGCTTGTCTTGCTTTGCTCATTTGTTAAGACAACACAATACAGAACACCCACAGCTCTGACTAAAATATTTGTAACCCGCAGTCAGAAGTCAGTTTTTAGAATCTGGTCACTGTGTGAACCGCCGTCTCTGTGCAGGGTAATAAATGCGTGTGAGTGACATATCTTGTTTTGTTGTGTAACCTCAAACGACTGTATTTGCTTCTCGTATTTGATAGAACTGATATGAACCTGTAATGTGTTCAAAGGTCCTGCTGATACTGTATCTTTAATATCTTTTTAGCCGCTCAGTGTTGCACAGTAAACACAGGGGATAGAATATACAGTTTGTACAGAAAGTCCCCATAAGGCATAGAAACAAGTGTGTGTGTGTGTGTATAGAGAACGAGACAAGCTCTACTTGGTTCACTACAATAAAATTTAGTAGCTTCTTTTTCCATCAGCCATTGAATTTGAAATTGAATGTTGTTGGTGTTACAGGGTCATTAGATTCATGGTTCGTCATGTAAAGTATTTCCTTGGTTTGCGCTATGAGGTCAGCGGCTGGCAACATCTACAGACAGATGGGCCTTATGTCATCATCTCCAACCACCAATCATCACTGGATGTGCTAGGTAAGTAAAACACATGCACGCGCACACACGCACACACACACACACACACACACACACACGTGGTGTGTCTACATCCACCAGTCAACCCTGTTATTGTTAGTAGCACCATACCTGTCCAAGTCCGTCAATCGAGTCAAAAAACCGCAAGATCTACTTAAATGTCCTCATGCTGTGAACAAAATGAGCAGAACTCGACCTGTCAGACAACATGCCCAGACCTGCTTAAATTCTTCTCCTTCCTACTTACACACCCAGACATCACATGATTGATCGCATCATCTGCAGGCATGATGGAGATTCTGCCGGACCGCTGTTCCACGATTGCTAAGAAGGAGCTGTTGTGGGCAGGGACCGTGGGCATAATCTGCTGGCTGGGAGGAATCGTCTTCATCAACCGCAAGAAGACCAGTGACGCCAAGAACGTCATGGATGACACTGCTAAAATTGTGCTGACTGACCAGGTCTGTCTTTACTAGCAAACACTACATCTTCATAATCGTATGGCTTGTAGGTTACCTGAATGACTAGTAAACTAGTTAGTCATGAGAAGTCATTATTTGTGCCCTTGTGTTTATGACCAATGGCCCAGAAAATCCACTTGGTAGTTTCAAAACCACAATGACATTGTGATGATGTCATTGTAATAATTCATTAATCGTGATTGGTCCGTTTATCTATCTGTTGTATGGTATTATACATATCTGTATTTCAGTTTAAAACACAATTGTTTTTTGTCTCCCTCAGGGCTAGTATTTTCAGGATATGTAAATCTAGTTTTAAATGTGAAATTTGTTAGGAATGTGATATTATCGACAGCATTGTCGTTTTTAAAGGCTGTTATAAGCTCATGTTCTGTTTACACTGAACAACTTCTCACTTCAGATTCGCTTGTGGGTGTTTCCTGAGGGCACACGGAATCAGAAAGGTGACCTTTTGCCCTTTAAAAAGGGGGCGTTTCACGTGGCTATAAAAGCACAGGTGAGTGTAACACATAAAACCAGCTGTAAAAAAAGATTATTTTTTAGTAAGACTATTAACTAGATTATAAATGCAGCGATCATGCCCAAAGCAACACTGAGGTTGTTTGTCTGGAACATTTGTCTTTAAACGAGACCACGCTTACATTTCAAAACTTCCTGAGATTCTTTAATCTGAATCTTAATCACAGGTGATTCACCTGGTCAGAATCTGAGCCACTGTCACGAAACGATCCATTTATTAACCTTTGAAACCTGTGTGTCAGTTCAAAGTTCCTAACTTCAGTGATGTGTCGCAGTGCCTTATCTCGACCAACAGAGGGAGCGCTCGTTCCTTTCTGTTGTTTAGTGTACGGATTTTGTGTAGTTGTAGCGCAACGTCTCTGCCAACAAACGCTTTCACACAAATTTTACCCAGCAGATGCTTTTACCTTTTGATCTACATAAACCCGATTCCCACAAGCCACATGAAACATATTCCCGCAGTGTGTTTTCCTTGCTTGAGGGAGGTTAATAATGTTGTTAATAAAGACTCATGCCAGCCCACCCAGAAAATTCAACAGATTTTGTTGGTGGTTTAGGTCTGTTGTGTTTAAGACACGCATGCAGCCCGGTTGGGCAAATAACTTCCTGTTTCCTTATATAGGTTTTTTTTTTTGTGTTTGCTTATTAAAAATTCAAATGTATCAAATTGTTGACTGTAAGTGTCATGGGATTGTACATGAGTGCCCATCATTAGCTCAGTTAATGATTGTAGAATGCGTTTTATTGGTTAAAAATGTGTATTGTGTCTCTCAGTGAAGGATGAGTCATCAGATTGTAGAGTGCGTTTTATTGGTCAAAAATTTGTAGGATGAGTCATCAGTGTTTTTGCTCCCCTTTCCTGGACGTTTGGAAGTATATTTGTGATAGATTATCTTTAGATTATTTTAGAATCTAAGATTAAAATTAAAGCTAATAAAGCCATAGAACATTTTTTTTCATTTAATGGGGTCAATAGCATTGTCTTCATTTAAACTGAAATACAAAACTACTTAGCTATTTCAAACTATTTTTTATAATTGCTATGATAAATAAGATTATTTTGTGAAATCTCTTTCACTCAATCAATTCTGACACTATTCTGTCAACATGGGATAACTGAAGTTCAGACCTCAGACATGAGACAGAAAGACTGGACAAGGTTATGACAGCAAAACATGTGTGTGTGTGTGTATATGAGAAAGAGAGAGAGCAAGCGAGAGTTTGGAATGAGCATATGGAATGAATTAGAATTGTTGCTACACGTGACAAGTTCATTCAGAGCAACAGGAATGTGTGATAGATCAGAATATTATAGAATCCAGTTTAATTTATGTGGCTGTAAATTTGTATCTGTCATCCAATGCATGCTGATATTTAGGCAAATATATTACACAACAGAACAGGTTTCAAAATGCCAGGCTAACATAATCAGAAGCAGATGAGCAGACCGACATCACTTAATCTAGACTAGAGTAACAGAGCCCTGATGTATTCATTAGCTATGGTAAAACAGAGAGAGGAAGCGTGTTTTACCTTTAGTAGATATACAAATACAACATGTGCTTTGTGATGCAGTTTTAGAATTGGTCGGTGATTTAAGAAAACTAGTTGGTGATGTTTGCTAAGTCTGCGGCTATGAATGATGCCTCACATGGCTTGTTGAGCAGTGATATGCTGCTTTTCTAAGCCAACATACTTGGCAGGAAGTTAATAAAGCATGACAGAATGTTACAGACTTGAATCTAAGCAGAGATCTGAGTCTGAGAGTATCTAGACAACACAATATCATTGTAAGTTGTGGGCGGAGCTCTTGATTCGGGCCATCGAGTGACTACCCAAAACATCTTCACCAGCTGCATAGCATCAGGACAGTAAATTCTGCACAGGCAAGCAGAACTTCATTGTTTTTCTACAAATGTAGGGATGTACTTTTGTGTGTGACATCAGCAAGGATTTGTATGGCCTACCTTAAAAGATTCAGTATTTCAGATTGTTGTGTTTTACATTTGTAGTCAGATCTGTCAAATGCAATGAGGGTTAAACAGACACACAGATTTTCACATTGTTCGACTGTGTCCTCATGAGAACCGAACACATCTCAAAGGCTATTATTAGTCTGAGGATGACTGTGTGTGTGACTGAGGATGACTGTGTGTGTGTGTGTGTGTGTGTGTGTGTGTGTGTGTGTTACACTTTACAATCCCTGCTGAATTTTGGATGCATTTCACATTGACCAACCCTCCTCTTTCTTCCTCAGGTTCCTATCATACCCATCGTGTTCTCCTCCTACAACAACTTCTACCTACGCAAAGAGAAAGAGTTCAAATCGGGTAAATCATTTGTTTTGTCTCTTAAGCCACTTGTATTGAAAGTAAAGACGAGATACAACAGGAAATAATGGAATTTTTGGACTCAAACCTACATTTTCAAAACATGCACCATGGCTCAATGTATCTTACCACTAGGTCACAGCTTCCATGTAACATAAATATAGAAATGTGATCTGCATTGTGGTTTGGCTTTTGTGAGAGGTTTTATGAGACCTGTGGTGGAACTAGATGTTGATGATGGTGATTGAACATAACATTTTCGCATTGCTTTTAATCATCAGGCACCATCAAACTGAAAATCCTTCCGAAGATCGAAACGAAGGGATTGACGGTGGAGGATGTGACATCACTCTCTGAACGATCGTACAGCATCATGCGTTCAGCTTTTTTAAACATCTCTAGCCAAACCCCCCAGAGCAACGGGCCGTCCAATCACTGAGCACTCTGCCGCATTCATGCTCTCTCATTTGTCCTGACAGCTAGGATGGCTACGTCACCGTGGTGGTGACGGAAACCATGACAACCAGGCGCTTTGGTATCCTCTACGGCGTCCTCATGAAGCAGGAACACATACACAGACCAACACACAGAAAACTACCCGACCACATAAACTACTCGACTACATACACAAGCATCCACCTGAATTCATACAGCAGATGTTATAGCCTAGTTTCTATCTCTCGTCTGACTACAGGGGACGCTAAGCAGTGGAAAGTGTTTTTTGGGGCAATGACCTTTGATCTTGCCTGGTGTGACTAATCATTCCGTGTGTCTTTGTTGGAATTGGACTGCTGTTGGCGACAGGTTGCGTTCGGAGAAGATTGTGGATGTGTGTTAGATCTGCATGCCTTTTGACTTTCTCTGTTTCTGTCTTTCTTTCACACATCTATGATGACATCATTTGTTTGTTACGTGTAGGTCGCATTTTCAGATACTCTGCTTGCATTATGGGAAATCGGTGATGCCCCTGTGTTTAGTTGTCTGCCTTTGTTCGCAATTAGTTTTTTTTGTTTACCTGTTTTTCTTTAGTTCACCCTTTAGCAGCCCAGCCAACAGGAACGCTCAGAGATGCATTTTATTGTTTCAATTCGTTTTGTTGATTTAAAGATTTTCAGTAACACTTTTTTGTAATTCTTGTGTCTCTGCCCTTGAATAGTTAAGGCCAAAAAACAGGCAATTGTTTCACTTTGTCAGTTTTTGTTACTCTTAAATTTGATCGCCCTCAAAAGTGTGGAGAAGTTGAACAGGTCTGTTGTCACGGTTACTAAGTGCGTCTTTTTCCCGTGCCATGTGTCCAAAATGTCTGAGCTGTCATTGGCTGGGTAATGATTGGCTGTTGTGAAAAAACTATTGATTATTGATCTGTGATCAGGATTTGAATATAGTTTAGTATAGAAATACGTAGCAGTTGCCTTTAGTTCAGTGCGTTTTCATTCAGTATTTCTGTTGTTTTTGTTTGTGTTCAGGCTACATTTTCATTCTTAAATACTTTGTCACCTAAACCTGTTGTTTAAAAATGGAAATCATTTACAAGGAAGTTACTGCTATTATGATTGATCTAGTAAGTATTAGCAAACACACGATCTAGATTTTTATCTAGATTAGATAAATGTCTGTCTTATAGAAAATGCGTCTTGCTTTTTAAGAGTCATTTATTTCTTTAAACTCTGTACTTCAGAAAAGTACAAATGGACTTTTGCTTTAAACTATATTATTTTCTACAAATGTTATCGTCAAAATCAGCTTTCCTTTGCCGCATAGATTTGTTAAATTAAAAAACAAGAAATTATAATAATATGAATTTGCAAAGTTATAGGCAGAATGAAACTTGTTCTGATAGCTGGTCTGAGATCAGATACTGCTGCCCACTATACTGTACCAAAATATAGTAAACCCTGTTGTAAAGTTTCCGCTCTCAGAGAGTATAACTAAATATACGATATTATATTTTTTATTAATCCTACTAAAAATTTTAAAACTACTTGAAAATGTTCACAATTTAAACTCAAAATTGACCGATTATTTAACAACACTTATTTATTTAAAAAGACTGTATTAACAACCCCTACATTAAGATAAATATTTATGACTGCTTTCGTAGACATTTCAAAATTGAATTACATTGTTGAATCTTATTTTTTTGATGTTGTGATTCTTGTTATTGGTTAAGAATGTTTAATATTCATAATTCTATATGTACAACCTTATATTTGAGGGCTGAAATGTACACGAACAGATTCTTTGGCTCTGTCGTTAGTGTCAGATTCAAGCCCTGTGATAATTATAATAGTTGTGAAAAATTTAAGACGTGATGCTGTTATGGACCCATTTTGTTTTCCTAAGCTTTCTTATTTTCAGTCTTATTTCTGCCCGACTGAACACGAAATTGCGAGAGAATTGTACCTCAAAATGTGTATGAAAATAAGTACAAGATGTGTGATTTCACCAAAGCTATTAAGAATAAACAACAGATTTTAAATGTTCTGATTATAAGATACTGTCGGACATTTTACAGGCAGCCTTGTGTATGATCAGTGTGTGTGTGTGTGTGCGTGCGTGTGTGTGGGAGTGTGTGGTCCGCTGTGTGCTTGCTGAATGTGTTTGTGTGGCGATCAGACACACAATCTGTTCAATTTGTTTAGCCATGAGATGATAATTATATATATGTAATTATATGTATATATAATTATATATATGTTGATTGTGGTAGAATCTGGATACGACCCGTGTAAAAAGAGGAAAAAGGGAAAAAGAGTAAGGAAGGAAAAAGAGTAAATAAAATAGTTAAAAGATTTGGTCTCCTATTTTCACTTTTGCTGGTTACTTAAGTAGGAACTTTAGTTAGGAACTGTAGTTCCATTATTGATTCTTTTAAAACTTAGAACCTTCACTTAGAACCTCAAATGCTGGACACGTTCAAAGTTTAAACCCTTTTTATTACAAAAAGAAATATAAAAATGATAATTATGTTTAAAAGTTCACGACAGCAATGCCAAGGAGAAGAACATGGAATTATAAATACATACTATATTTACATTCTCCTCAAAACTTACACATGAAGAGAATACAGCTGCACTTACAAACCAATTCAATGAAGGAAATACAAAAACATTTCTAAACAATAAAAGCACCAGGTCATACTACATAAAACCGGTTTCACTCCAGTTTACTCAAACAGAAACGTGTCTTCAACATTGTGACTCCCACATTCTCTTTGAGTGGATTTAAAGTGTTTAGACGGTTTGAACTTTGATCAAGCGCTGTGCTTGTTGATTTAAATGACCGATATGTTGTTTTCACGTGAGAGGATCCAGCCCATCTTTGTGTTATTGTTTAGTTCTCCTGGCAGGCACCTGGAAGTCACAAAAAATCAGATAGGATGTTTTTAGCAGCCGTAAAATACAATTGTACAGCAACAAATGTCATTTTCATGTGTTTGTACACACAGAAACATGCTTACAGGCTCCGATACGCTCTTCCAAAAACCCAACCTGCTCACTCAATGAGTCAATACGGTCGAGTTGCTGCAGAGAATGTGACAGGAAGTTGGTCTTGTCAGTCAGGAAGCTGTTGCTGTCTCCTGCACCCCCCACACCATCCACTGGGAAAAGTGTTGTGAAGGGAGCTAAAACCATCTCCAGTTTCTACAAATATGGAAGAATGGATGGTGACAAATATGGAAGCGAACACAGTAGACTAGTTTAGAATGGAACACCACCACTCAATACTATTTTGACAGTATGTACAGTAGTAGTCAAGTCAAGTTTTTCATGTTTTACATGAGATGTGTGTGACTACTGCTTTTAATTAAATCACTGGCAAGGCTTTGAACTCATAACCTCTCCTGGTAAACACACTACGTTTACATCGTTTGAAGTTGAATATAACATGAGGGGTGTGTGTGTGTGTGTGTGTGCATGTGTGTCTGTCTGACCTGCTCAAGTAGCTCCACTCTATTTTTTAGCATCTGAACCTCTTCTGTTACATTCTCCACCAATCCCAAACCTCCACCTGCGAAACAATACACATATTAGAGACAGACCACACACACTGTTTTCAGACACACACTTTCCTTGCTTTAAACTTTGCTTATTTCCAGGTTATAATGAAAAAACTCACTATGGTCTTAGATTTTTGGACCCCACTTAAAATCAGGTCATATTTCATCAAATGTTTTAGTCACGTATAAAGACTTCTGCGATTGGTTGGTTCTAAATCATTTCCATTACAAGATCCAACCAATCATATTAGGGCTTAATCCAGTCAGTCCTGCCCCTTGGCTGTTGTTTTGGCTGTTGTTTTGGGTTGGAACCAAACAGTCGTACTCTATCACTCCAAAAACTCGTCAATGGGTCACACACTAACACACACATTTTCTTCAAAGTTGGATTTCACATAGCTGCTTCCACAGGCATTGAAGCTCAGTCAATCTGTCCCAGATGTTTGGTGTTATGAAGACGAGGGAGAGAGCAGGAGATACTTTGAGTGTGTGTGTGTGTGTGTGTGTGTGTGTGTGTGTGTGTGTGTAAAGAAAACAGTGACCCCCAGCAGTCTGTGTTTGATAGATGTGGAATGCAACTACAGCACTGAGCCAAAATATAAAGAGAAACAACAGCTACAGATTCTGTCAGAGTGTGACTCTCTGCAAAATCACCATCATCATATTCAACTCCGCAATCTCTTTCCTGATCATGTTCATGTGCCTTTAGACTGAAGGTTTCAGGGAATCTGGGCCTCAAACTCAGCAGCCCTTTTGTAACTTTAGTTGATATGGTTAATATAACCTACAAACCTAGGAGTCTAAAGGTGCGTTCACACCGGACGCGAATGAAGCGGCAAGCGCGAGTGATTTACATGTTAAGTCAATGCAAAGACGCGAATAGCCATCCTGCGGCGCGGA
>JAZGTJ010001739.1:0-50781 GCA_036877575.1 Botia almorhae | reverse complement strand
TTTGTCTTTATCTCTCAGTTGCTCCTGAAGGTTCTCAATCTGAGAAAGAGAAAGATGAGCACGGCGTGGAGTTACCATGGATTCACCTGTTCATTCAGATTGTGGAGTTTTCCACAGAGTGGTTTCCACTGAGTGGTGCAAAAGTGTGGGAAGCTTGTTCAGAAACAAGTGTTATTGTTCATTTGGTGACGCAAAACAACATTCTCTTTAACTGGCAAATAAAAAAGGATTTTAAATGACTGATGTCATAATAACACAAGACCCAATGAACTTTTACAGTACCACATTAGGTTGATATAACATTGATATAACTAATTAACATTGTGTTTATAAACTGTAAACGTTCTGCTCGTTACCATTGTGATATACAGTAAACATTTTAAAGGCAACAAAGGCAATTAACTGAGTTATAAATATGCCTATTGCCAGTGTCTAAATTAAAAGTGCCAAGGGAGACCCTGCTGACAGGGAATGTTCTCAGAACATTGGTTAATGTTCTCTAAAAGTTCTCTCAAAATTATTAAAAAGTTATTGCAGTAACATGGTGTTATAAATCATATATCATATACATATATATATTAGAAACGTTACAGAAATAAAACAATGTCTGAATAATGTTATTATAACCAAGCAAATAACGTTAATACAATGTCTGAAAAATTGATGTTTTGAACATTGCTTTGAACATTTTAAAACTTTTAAAAGTGTTTTTGACATTTTTGTTACGTAAGGGAAACGCTACGGAAACATTCTAAAATTGTTAGCTGGGAATAACTGACAGACAAAATAATGAAGGCCAATTTCAAATCCCAACAAACTGTTGTTATTACAGTGGTCAATAGGAATAAATGTACACTTATTGTTTCTTGAGCAGGGCTCCATTCAACAAGCACATTCAGTTCTGCTTAATGCCAAAACACATAGATGGATGAGCTTAAGGCCACAGAAGATAGACACCTGAGTGAAGGACTGAAGTTATATGATCCAGTGGATCATGTTTCAGGCGGTTTCCATTGCAATGGATTCTGTTTGAAGACAGCCAGAGCATGTTTTGGACCACAATGTTACTGCTGATTGTGAAACATGTGGTGAGGGCCTGTGATGGTATGAGTGGTAGCAATATTGATCTATAATAAATGATTATCTGTATGGTCTGATAATGGACTATATTTTAAACCTTCACGCTGAAGATCAGAGCAGTTTCCCATTACACATGGAACTGTGTGACAAGCTGTTTCGAAGGCAAAGACTGGTTCGTTTTTTTCTCCATCTTTGTCCATCTATACTTACTTTGCATAGAAATGCAAAACATACAGTACTGTTACTGTTTGACTTAAAGGTATTAAAAAGCTTTAAGAAACTCACACGGGTTGGAATACCACAACCGTGAGCAGGTGATGACTGGATTTTCATTTTTGGGTGAACTATCCCTTTAAACTTTCAGCTTAAAATAGACGTGCTATCAAACCAGCACACAAGGCAAGAGATCAGAGATGAAATACAGTCTGAGGCAGAAACTGGCTTTCCAGTGACTGAACAACATGAAAGAAGCTGAGGAACTCAGCAAAGCATGTCGTTATAAAGAGAGCGAGAGACAGACAGAGAGAGGGAGGAATATGATGAAAGAGGTGTGAGAGTCGTAGTTCTAATGCCTGTAAAGAATAAATTCTCCTTTTGACACATTAGACATAAAACACTGTATCGCTGTGACATGTGTTATAGACCCAATAATAAAAGGCTCTGCCTCCTTTCAAATCATCGCTGCCCCGCCCGTTCTGACACTCTTCCTAAAACGTGCCTGCTTGTCTACAGTAATGTCACATATTTCTAAATGCCCACATGAAAACACGTTGTAATCTTTTCCCTAACCTCTGACCTTTAACCCCGCGTGATTTACCTTTTTCTGGAGGACATTGATCTTGCGTTCCTTCACCTCCAGCATATCCTTCATGTCTCTGATCTCTCCGGCCAGTGTCCCCTTCTCTTCTGTGAGGTCCTGCAGTTGCTTGGTCTTCTTGTTTAGGAATGATTCCTTCTCCTCCAGGCGCAGTCTAAGAGCATCCACCTAACAAACACATCACGCGCACAGAAGACAAAAACAGTTGAAGAAAACTGGGGGGCGGTGTATAGCTTCACATGATGGGTGAAGTCTCTGCATATGAGCTGTAAACGAAATTTCCAAATTAATGAGACCAAAAAAAGAATGAATTTCACATTAGTATGAATTAAATTTGAATCGGTAATGTGTGCTGAATGTTCTGAATTCTGAATGTTTTTCAGGAGGATGTCTGTATGGATGAATGGATGGATGGATGGATGAACAGACAGACAGACAGACAGATAAACAGATAGAAATAGATAGACAGACAGATAGACAGACAGGTTCACCTCAGTTTGTAAGATGGCAGCACGTTGCTCTTTGGCAGTGAGAGATTCTTTAAGTACTTCTATATGCTGTTTGCAGTCTGAATTCTGGTTATTCAGAGTTTCCAGCTTTGTTTGCAGAGCCAAAAGCTCAGACTCTTTTTTGGAGAGTTCCTGCTTCAGCTGGTCAATCTGAAAGCCAGAGAGAAAAAAAGAAGAGGCAGACAGCAGAAATGAGTGTTGTTTGTCAAGGTTTATTTATTTATGTTAGTGTAGCCTAAAATGACAAAAGTCATTTTAGTGACTGTAAAAATTTCTGTACGTTTTAGCGCATATGAGAATGACGATGGCAATTTACCTCTAAAAAAAACTGTCACAAAACACATTCAACAACAATCTAGTAAGTAAATTTAGTATTGTAATATTCCACTGTAATATTCCACACATGTGAACTCTGTTCACATAAAAGATATATTTCATAATGCAATTCCCATTTAATGTACATCAGTCGTATGCATTATTGATGATACGGGTTTTATAAATATTACAACAAAACGTCGCTGCCTAACGAACATGTTAGATACAGTGAATGCATCACAGGGAAAAACCCACATGCTCACGCACAGAAATCTATGAAAAAGCCAAACGTTCCGAGAAAACGGAAACTTTAATATCAATACACACGAAATTACTAGAGCAGCTGTGGTGCAAAAAAAACATCACCGCATATGAGCTCAAGTATGCGAGATTAGAATGAATGAGTCCCAATACAAACGTCAAACGCTTCCAGAATGGACTTTAATGAATTTTCAAAGTATGCATCTCTGTGTGCTTTATGCATACTTCTAAAAATGCTATTTAGGATGAATGTACCAATCCCGGTGAATGGACATACCAGCTATCAAGTGTATACTTCCCCATCACAAACAGTATACATTACATTTTTCCCACAATGTTATTGGGATGTAATTAGTTTCTGGGGCAAGAATTTCTAATAAAGTGTTACTACAGCAGACAGACGGATACGTGTTGACAGGACATACCGTCAGCATAGCTGTGAGAAATTGTTCCACGGTTCCTATTTTAATACTGCTGCTTCTAGCATTACTCAGCAAATCTATCAGGATCATTCATTGAGACAGCCATGACTCTTCAACAGGAAACTGTTCTGCTTTACTAAAATACACTTGAAGCCCATTTATTAACCTCAAACAGCTAATATGTGATAAAGAGGCACTTAATCAAAAGTAATTCTGCCGATAACAATAACCAAATTCAATGATGTTATTAATAAGACGGCTTATATTTTGAACATTTTAACTGTGAACGTACAGCAAATAAAACTTAAGGTGTCAACATAAACATTATCGACCTCCAATATGCCTCCCATATTGGTCAAACAAAATAACAACAATTAAAAAAACAAACAATGCAGGTACAAATTCAACACCGATATATTACGCACGCCTAATTGCGCCCCTTTACCAATGACTTCTGTATATATAGGCATTTCTGTATGTCTGTGACTGCTTATAAATTCTAGCTCCCAAAAAAGTTACTTTACCTTGGTCTTCATGAACTTGGAGTGATTCTTGTAGACCTCCATCTGTTTGATTTCCTCCTCTCTATCCTCAGTGTTCAGCAATCCATTCGCCTTCAACATCTGAATCTCATCCTCCAGGTCTCGAATGTTGCGCTCCAGTGATGCAATTTTGGTGTCCTGGACAAACAATTTAGTGGAAAAATTAACGACGCTGTGCTCCATCATCTTAAGCTAGTGTGATAACTTTGGGGCAATTCTAAAGAGCATCCCAAACCACACTCTCAACAGACAGACGAGAGACACGAAGACAGGTTATGCCAAATTGCGATGTCTTGCAGCAATGCGAGTGAGTAGCTGCAATACTGCTGCATAGCCAAAGCAGAATCTGTCTCTCTCATGCTAATGCATCAGCAAGTAATCACCATTTGGTTGTAGTGAGCACACATCCAGCCTGCAGGAGAGATGCGCTGGGACATGTGTGTGCTTCTTTCTGCTCAGCGTGTGGACTGCAACGATAAAAGTTGCAGCGTTGCAGCTCCTTCAGCTTTTTAAATAAATAATACGACGTCTTTGGCATTAGCTATGGTCCATCTCCCATTCAGACATAGGATAATGTTTGCGGCTTCTTCTCGCAAGCTTTCCTTGGTAACCCGCCCTTCGCATTTGCGCTCTCTCTCTCGCTCGCTCACTCACTCACTCACACTTTCTGTCTTTTTGTTTTCACAGGCATCAATAGGCACTGTTTTCACGCAAGGCCTTTGAAGGCAAACATCCTTTCCCCACACATACGCAGCGAGTCAACTCCCTGGACATAACCGCGTGTTTTTAAGGCCTTGAACGTCCATTTAAAATTCTACATTTGCAAAAACTGCAAAGCTACAATACCAGCGCTGTTTGTTCAACGAACAAAAGTACGTAATGTTATACCTATGTAACGTTAAACCGCGCGTCTATGCGCCGGATAAAATCCATCTCCAGTGCAAAAGCAAACAGATCATGTTTCTCTCTGCCTTTGTCATCCTCTCCCACGCCTGCATTTTGAGCTCCCCGTGATGCAAACAACTCCACCTGTTCCCATGGCACCAGAATTTGCATCCCTGCTCAGCCAATGGGGAGAGAGAACACTACCAGGGATGCTAAAGGTTAAAGAAGCTATGGAGGCCAGTACAGCACAGGTGGATCGGGAAAGCACGGGGCAAACTCGAAGCTTTTTCAGTGTGACATCAGTGCAGGTTTAAGGAAAACGCAGGAATCAAATGGATGTGCCAAGAATCAGGAGTTACGACGTGTGCTGCGTTTCGAACTAGAGACAATCATCGTGCTTTCGTTGGAGCAGCAATGAACTCTGGGTAAAATTTAGCTCCAATCAGAGAGGACCCGAGGGGTGTGTGCGTGCTCTGCATGAGGTCATGTTTTATTTTTAGAGTGGTGTGTAATGCTTGTGCTGGCAGGAGCCTCCGTCTGCCTCTGAGTGCACAAACCCACTTACTGGTTCATTCAGCCATTAAACGGCATGCTGCAGTGCTTTTTCATCAAACACGTCTCTCCTCCCTCTGATCCATTCTGTTTATTTTCTATATATTATATCTATATTTCTTTGCCCTATTATTCTTCCTATTCCTAAACCAGAGCATGACACACATATAATACAATATAACAGTATATTCATTAAACACACTGTTTTCAGATCTGTGCATAACTCACACCCTTTATAACATGCTTAAATTTTGTATTTATATACAAACGGGGGTTACCTTCATCTCAATGATCGTCTGAAGGGCTTTAGTTTTGCCAGGGTCTGGGTGAAGCTGGTTTCTTCGGTGAAGCTCCTGCAATAAATCAAGATTATAATTAACATAGAGACAAAGACATAGAATTACCACCTCAAAATAAAGTAAGTCTGGACTTACAGCATTTCTGCTTTATACGGTGAGGTCAAAATGCACCTTAAAAACTGTCAGACTTCAGGAACTGAACCGCGAAACATGTTCATGAAACCCAGAACACAGACTCATCTTACTTCTAAGAATTGCATTATGTGATATAGTTTTTTATAGCTCATCGTAGTATCCGTACTGTATTTAGTACTAGTATATCTGTAAAAATAGGCTAATCTCTGTGGTTGCAACAGTGCTTGGCCTGGTTCACCTCACGTTTCTCCTTTGAGTCACGTGACTCAAATCCCATATGCCGTTTTGTTTTTAATTGCGTCTGACTATTACCCCGAAAAAAACACGTCACCTCAGGACGTTTCTTGAAATTGGTTGCAGAATTGTTTTAGTTCTCTGCTTTAACAGAAAATTTTACTTAGCAAGTAACTCCTCCCACCAAAATAAAGAAATCACAGCAGTTACAAGGATACGTCAAGCGCATGCGAGCCGGGTTCTCCATTTGCGGTGTATTTTAAATGTTGCGTCTGACGGACAGCGCACATTCGCACGTCGCTGTTTTATGGCGTCTTACTTATTCATTATTACAGGCCATGTTACAAAAATCAGTAGGAATTAAACAAAAACGGTTTTGTCATTATGTGAAGCCTCACTGTGGCAAAACCAATGCTAAATAACGCACGCTAAGCGCACTCGGTGTCTGCGCGTCCTGCGGATCACCGTAGGCATCGGAATAAACGCGCACACCTGTTTTTGTCGCTGCTGATTTGCCGCGTATTTCAAACCCCGTTAAGTTTATCAATATGCCGTGTCAAGTTAATAGTTTTATCGCACCATTTTTAATAAAAAACGTGTCCTAATCGCTGCGTGAGTTTCAATCATTTCCCCCTCCTCTAGCTGACTGAAAGAAGGACGCGTCGTGTCTACAGCGCGTCTTGCGCTTTTGCTGCCACCTTGTGCAGTGTTGACAGAGTAGCTGTCCAATAAATCTGAACGCACAAACAAATACACGATTAATAATTTCTTGTCATTGCTGTCACTTCAGAAACTCAAACCTATAATAAAACCTATAATTTAGACTAATTAAAAATTGCATTAGTTGTTTTCCGATGCAACTTACAATATACATAGTACATAGTCCATCTTCAATAATGGACAGTTAGACTCAATGGTGCTGAAATATGTATTAGGAAAGTAAATAGGACCATTTCCCACTAGGCTAACCCACTCCCTAATTAAACGCATTTGATCTTAATAACCACTTAAGCAGCATTTACTGTCTGAAATCCCTTTACAACCAATCTGTTGGCATACAGCCCAATACCTCTCTCAGATGCAGGTTTTCCTTCTCCTTCTGGTCTAATATCACCTCTAGGTGGCCCAGCTGAGCTTCAGCCTCTGCGATACGCCTGGCTCTCTCCTGTTCCTCCTCATCAGAAACCCTTCCTCCTGCCGGCGGCAGCCCCTTGCTCTGCAACATCTCCAGCAGCTTCTTAATGGACTCATCTCTGGCGCCCAGCGTCTGCTTTTGGGTCTCGATCCTCAGTTCCATCTCTTCCAGCGTCTTCCTCAACAGAAAGAGCTCCTTGGCCTGCCGGTCATGCTCAGCTTGGAGCCTGCGGAAGTTCTCCTCCGTCAGCTCGATGGTGGTGAAGTGCTCTCCACCGCCGGCCCGCGACCCGCTCTCCTGTTGGAGGAGATGGTTGAGGTCGCGTTGGGTTCGTAGCTCATCTTGCAGGGCTTGGATGGTCAGCTGGAGGTGCTGCATTAGAAGGACCAAAGCAGACAGAAACATTACAGGCTTTAGGACCTCACAGATGAAATGATTATGGGGTGTTCTCAATTAGACCTATTCAGAACATATTTAGAGCTCAGGAAATCGGGTTAGATCTGGAAGAAAGCTCATATAGACCCCACTGTGATTTTGTTGTATTTGAACATAATACACTGTGTCCAAACCATGTGTGATGCAACAAGCTTTCAGTGTCACATAATTTATCTCACCTTCTCACTCTATATTTCCAATAGTAAATTAATAATAATTTTCCAACACTTTTGGTGTCTAAAGGAATAAGTCACCCAAAAAGAAATTTTATCATCTTTTACTTACCTTCCTGTCGTTCTAAAACCATGATTTTTTTGGGTGAACTAACCCTTTTTACAGGCCAATGAAATGTGGCTGTGGATGGGGTAGGTTAGTAAAAAACTTGTTGCATTTACCTGGTTAATGGTTGGTAGAAAAGCCATCCGAGTGGCAGCAATAATGACTTCTTGAATAAATTTGTTGCCTGCTAATTATGAATGAGGTCAGGATGTGGGAATTGAAAATGGAATCACCCAATGTAGCAAAATATTAATTTAAATGTTTAATTCAAATGAAGGATACAGCAGGACATGACAGTGGGGTCTATTCCAGGAAAGGAAACGGTCAGGAAAGGATACGGCTGCACGTCTATTTCTCTTGAGGTAACACTCACTAATAACTCTTTAAACAAGGTTAATGACAGAAATGGTGCTAGAAATAGTCACAAGATAATATCGTTTTCTAGTCTATGTGGCACATATTTTGCCTCTGGCAGAGTGGGAGAGTATTTAGGCCCATCACTCAAAGTGAAACTGGACCAGATAACCCACCCTCATCTCAGGAAATGTGGATCATTACATGTCCATGTGTTATTGCAAACCAAACATGATTCCGACATAAAAAATCCTGGTTCAGTTAAATATCACAGGCATGCTGCAGCTTAGGAATTTTGGTTAAGGATTGAACCAGCGATTTGATTTTGGTTACGGATTGAACCAGCGAATCTTTGCTACTCCTACCTCAGCTTTTCTTGAAGGAACATGGAGGAGGAGAAATGTTTCTTACTGATGATGTCCTTAAATAATGATCTGATCCATTTAAACATTGTAATAAATAGTGCAATAGACCACAACATATGTTTCAAAATTATTTCAATAATTTTAAAAAATAATTTTAAATTCCACAGAGGAATTGATTTTGGTGATAATGTATAAGCTGCACTTCCACTTCCAAAATCGGGCTAGCACAAGCAAAAGTAAAACCAGCTGTTGCAATGTTGTGACTTTATCTTGAAGGTTGGTTGGTTTGAACTAAATAATAATTTAGTAAAAATCTTTGGCTACAGGAAACGTTGACGCTTCTTGTTGTGGTCCATACAGGTATCAGATCAATAGATAAAAACAACACCCCAAGGATCCCTGACGACCAGAATCCAAGGATCAGACAATGTGGTTGTGTTAAGATCAAGGACACGCTCCACACTGACCGTGCGGTACCATGTTCTGCACACGCTAGCGGTGGCAAACATGACAACAAACCTTTGTCCTCCGGGAGTCCTGCAGGTGCTGCGTGAATGTGGGGGTGCAACAAAACAGAAAGAATGAAATGCAGAAGAGCAAAGTGCAGAACAACATCAAAACAACACAGATAAAAATGATGGACTAAGCAATGGCAGAGAGCAAAAACAAACACTGTTATGCCAATTATCGCTTTACAGAGAATGATGCATTTTACATGCAGAAAAGTGTAAACCAATCTTATAAATGAAAACACTATTTAACATGGATCATAATAAATCAAGGCATAAATCTGAGGTGGGCATGATCTAAATGGAAACTCTGGAAGGATGGTAGATAACACCCTCATTTTCTCTGGCTGCCACTGTGCTTGATTTATGAACGTTGTAACACATAATCTTGGCCACCAGGGGGAAGTACTGTTTGCCAGACACACAGGGTTGAGCTGGCTTCTGCCAGCCTCTCTTAATTCCAGATCAATGGGCGCTGTGTCTTATATAAGAAATACTGTTTTGGGCTGGTGCACTTTTGCAATCATATATTTTAACCGTATAGAGACACACCCATGCAGACATCACACACACATAGTTTTTGTGTATTTGGGTACACTGTCAAAACCAGAAAATGATTTCTGTATGTTTAACATCCATCAGCTGCATTCACAATGTTTCTGTAAAAACGCATGCGCCACGTGACTCTTACAAAACATGGGTAAGTCACACGACCACCCCAAAATAAAAAATGATGCCTATTTTAGAATTATTAAAATGAATTTGCATTGTGGCGTTATTTTCAGAACAATTACAGCAGCGCAGCACAAAACGTATAACTGCTTAACAGGACCGAAATAGCGTTAGCAAATTAACACATTTAAATGAGTTTTGAATGGGTTGTTTAATCAATTATAGGTGTATGGTTAGATTAAAGCTTAAAATATGCATTTAATCTGGCAGATGTAAATAAAGTGCGTTGAGGACAATGACACGTGGGTAATTGGTGCTATATGACTAACTGCTAATAGTCTTCTCTGTCTGAGCTCATTAGCTCTTAAAGAATCGAATGCAGCTGTAGGGACGTTCGTCTGACGTTACTGCAAGCACATTAGCAAATGAATTCAAACTCCTTTAAACGCATGACAGCAAACACACACAGAATCGAACATGTCCTCTCATGTATCCCAGAACACACGCAGACAAGCTGCACAACAGAAATTAAAGTTGTTGTCCGAATAAAATATCTCTACAGCTGTATTTGTTTCCATCGCTTCGCTCTTCAGATCAGAGATTGTGTTTCCTTCCGTCCGGAAGTTCAGAAAGAACGCTGTACTCTTCCCTGTCTATCCATCTCCTCCCTCATTCATCATCCTCTCCGCCTTTCTTTTCCATCTTGATCAATAATCTGTCTTGGCTGGAGAGGAAATTCCAGTTCCAGTTATTCCATTTGCATAATTACAACGGTTTGCATCCCCCAGGCTGTCTGGATTAAGCCGCATTTCTTGCGTCCAGAGCAATACTGGAGTCGTATTTGTATGCATGTGCATTTTTCTACGCATTTGAGAACATGATGTTCGGGAAAAGTTAGCTGAGTCATTCAGAAGTGTTCAGCTCTCATGTGTGTGTGTGTGTGTGTGTGTGTGATTAGCTCTCTGAGCCACTGGAGCATAGACAAGCATGAATATATATTCCACACGGCAACCAGTGATAAAACGAGAGGATTCCGTCACTGGTAGAAGAACTGGCAGGGAGAATATTCCAGAAGCATCCGTGTGGCGACCGTGCATCACTTCCTCTCTCCCTCATTACTCATTACCCCCCATTAATATCACAAATGTTTCAACATACGCCCAAGAGAAACCATTTTTCACTCAATTGGTAATTTTTTGGCCGAATGTCATTCCTCTACATCTTGGTGCTTTGTGTTTAATACATAAAGGAGGGAAAATATTATTTTAAAGCACCTTGTGGTTTTATTCCTGTCTGCCAAATAATGTGAAGAACATCTAAACATCCAAAGCTGTGATCCAAAGACTAGTGAGATGTCTATACTGAGGGCATTTTAACACAACGTCTCTGTACAGTCTACATACTGCATCGATCTCTCACATTTAAGTACAGCAAGATAAAACCTGTTTTCCATGATCCAGTCACTTTAAAACCTATATCTATATATGTGATAAACAGATTTTGTTCATTTGTGACTGGACTGATGGGAAGGAACCCAGCTAACAGTTTTAGATTATAAGAACGTTTGCAGAACGTTTCCATTTAGTAACAAAGTTCTAAAAACATTCAGCTTTTTAGATGTTGTTTTAACATTATTGCTTGGTCATAAGAATGTTATTAAAACATTTTGTTAATTCCTTAACATTTTTTAAACATTCCACTAACAAAGTAAGAAAAACGTTTTTGATATATGATATATGATGAAGTTCTACTAACATTACTGCAAGAGCATTTTTGTATCATTTTGAGAGAACGTTCAGAGAACATCAGCCATCAGTCTGAGAACATTCCCCGTTAGCTGAGGAAAAAGAATAGAGCTTTCTTACATGTGGATGGCTGGTCTTTATAAGCCACACCCTTGCTGCATGCCAGTACAAACACACATACACATTTGGCCGATAATGTTAGAGCTCAGCAGCATGTGCTGAAGATCAATAACCTGTAACAATCTGTGCCGGAGCAGCTGTAGCTAATGTTCATCTCCAACAGCCCCCCCCCCCCNACACCTCCACCCTCCCTCACACACTGTCTCGCATTCATAAAAATGTTGGCTAGACGGTCCTCTCTTTCAGTTCTTCTGGGGTTTTCTGCCACTTGTAGAAAAATGAATGGGAGAAATTGCAACATGAATATGCTTTAGTATGGTTGTGTATATTAGTGTACCACAGTTTTACTATGTGATGCCAGGTGATAAGCATACTGTGGTACAGTTCTGTTATGTTAGGGTGTGGAGTGTATTTTCAGGCTTGGCATAATGTCATGATGTCTAATCTAGTCTTTGACTTTATTCTTTCATAATTAGCATTTAATCTGACATTTTACGGCATTATAAATCATCTAGGGGATAATCTAGCATCATACGACTAGAACATTAGCATTCAAATGAATATGCTCATTTCAGCCAGTGTTAGTGAGCTGTAATTGAGGAACTACTCTCTGCAATGGCGGTTTTGGCATCTGATCCAGAGGTCTGTAGATGCTTGTGGGCCTCTGCGTCGTTTTAGCATGGAATATCTCTCCAAACTCAGCCATCCAGTCAGCGCATAGAAGCTAAAACAGCCCAAAATGCCTCAGTCCGTCACACATTCTAACACACCGGCTAATCTTATGAGAAAACGCCTGACAGGAAAAAAAAGTGATAGGATTTGATGTCGTTTTTTTTATATATTTTTTTTTATCCTAGTGAGGGTAAAGAAACTTTTTAAGTGAAAAGTTTTTTTTTGGAACTTAAGTAGATGGTGCTCCAAGGTTTTCAAAGAACATACCGTGCGTAGCATACATGGTGCGAAGAAAAAAACATGGTACTAGCATGGTACGTTTTTGGTGGCATACGTTAGACATGTTGCTTTAATACTATTTGCCTCTTAAACTGCCGTTTAATAGTAATTAAAATTTGTTAAACCAAAAAATAAAGATTTGTGTTTATCCATAAAGCCAAAAAGTAGGTTTCAAAGTGAGTCATTTATATTTTAGAAGCTGTAACGAGAGCTAGGGAGGCTATTATGGCTGTAACGCAGATTATTTATTCCAACACATTAAATCCGCGATCTAAACCTGTTTTTTCCATTAGCTTGCCCAGTCAAGCTGAAACACGCCGTGTAAATCATAATTCTTCTCGATACCATCATGTTTAAACACAGACCATCAAATCTTGTTACCGTACAAATCAAAAACAAGTCAACCCCCGCCAATCTGTTTCATTTCGACTTTCTATCAAGCCCCAGAGGAGCCGAGAAATTGAGCTGAGCAAGAGAGCAGAAAAAAGGAGTGAAGGAAATAAAGGAGGCAACCGAGAGAACGCGAAACAGACCTCGGAGTGGTCACAGAACAACCACACACACACTCCTCAGTTCTTTGGGGGAGCTGAACTAGCCTAAGGACATTTTGCCTCACCTCTGCGTTCGGAGAAGTGAGAGCCGCTATAACACAAAGCACAAACCCACCCGTCGGATCCACCCCGATGAGCAGTGAGGATTCATTCATCAAAGCCTAACTATTAACATCAAGAGAAATCTTTAAGCCAAACGGTGAGGATCGTTGTCAAGCAGGTTCAGTAGTTTGCCCTGTCTGTTTGGATCAATACCAATTTCTCTTGAACCACTGACCAGAACGTTTTGTAAGAAGCATGACTTACACAGAAAGGTTACTTTGCATTTAAATTTAATTTGTATCAAGTTTGTTTGTTTGTTTGTCATTTGTTTATCGGGTAAAACTGCTTATTCGTATGCAACTACAGTTAGAATACCGTATTTCATGTGTGGTAGGTCATACTGTCATTCTGTGTACAGACACTGTATGTAACTGTACATACTGTATGTTAGCATACAGTAGTATACAGTACTATTCCAAACATAGCTATAATTCTACTGCATATTTTGGCAAATATCATCCGTATTTCTTGCATGTGCAAAATGTGCGCACCTTGCGCGGTATACAGTAGATACATAATACATTACATTCTTTCAAAAATAGTATGTCATTTGCCATTCTGAACATAGCCCATGTGACCAGCCTCTGACGAAGGACCCACCCCCTCTCTAATCATCATCCTATCAACCGCTCATGTCCAGGCTCACAACAGGAACATGTGGTCAAGAGGCGGGGTGTAAAATTGGAACGCAACAAAGAGCTTAATTGTGTCTGGTCGCCGCTGCTATAAACGCAGCATGCTTTTTCTCCTTTATGGAGCTGGTTTCCTCTGTACAAGCCCAAGTGTCCTTGAGGGTCCAGATATAGTGACACGGCTCACCATTAAAGCACATGGAAGTCGGCTGCCACCAAAGCCTAGCGCACACTACAAGACAAAAGCTTTTAATTGCGTGTGGAGACCATAAAGGCAAAAAATGGTGGCCAGATTTTAAAATGCTTTAAAATTTACTGAAGTACCTGAGCAACATATTTAAGGTTTTTGACCTAGACTTGCCATGAAGCAGGAACAGACAAGCTTCTGTTTGGTAGTGTGCACTACGCTTAATGTTGCTGCTATTGATTTTAGCTGCTTCGGCTAAATTTAGCCACTTAATTTAATCACCCCTATCCAACCACACCTGAACCTAAGACCAAGGTAATCAAACCTGACTGTACAAAATGTTTGGCAGGAAGAGGGCGTTTCTAATTGGCTGGAAAAAGCTGGGTCACTCTGACCCTCTTGTTCTGTTTACATGTTCTGTTGTTCATGTTCCCAAATGCACAGAAACACACAGTAACGACATCAGCACATGCTTGCAACGACACA
The DNA here is from genome assembly GCA_036877575.1 of Botia almorhae. Classification (NCBI taxonomy): domain Eukaryota; kingdom Metazoa; phylum Chordata; class Actinopteri; order Cypriniformes; family Botiidae; genus Botia; species Botia almorhae. Next base: position 36,207 of record JAZGTJ010001739.1, on the reverse strand, counting down.
TATCCGCTTGTACAACTGCTGAGCACCTTATAAAGACTTTATATGTCTAATCTTGTTACTTTCTACCACAGGGCACTAACTGTGTCACTATAGTTCTGTCACTGGATATACCTACAGCACAACTAATGTCCAATCTCATTCCAGTCTGCTGCAGACACACACACACACATGCACAAATTGCACAGACACAAACACACTGGACACACACACACACAGGTGTTTGCTGGAGCTGGTGACAGCATCCTAATTTAACCTTGAGGACTCCAAAAAAGGGACAGTGCTCACAGAGAGGAGAAATGTATCCCCTTCTCACTCTCTTGCACACACACACACACACACACACACACACAATGGCAGAGTCTAGGCCAGTCTGACTTAGCATATCCAATCTCATTTGTGTATTTCACAGACTCCTTGTCCTGGTAACTTCTGCATTATAACCATGATTGTGTTGTACATCACACATCTGCTCCTTAAGCCTGTCGTTATTTTATACTTATGCAAACTAAAGGCAAGGTCATTTTTTCTGATGATACACGTGTCGAAGAAATCAGACTTTCTAACAATTTTCTCATCTTATAGGATGTTACCACAGATTACGTTGTGAGAGCAAAAACGATGTCTAGACATTTTTCTTACAAATAATAGTCTTACAAAATTAAATCCCGACATTTTTGTTTTAAGTAGTTCTCTGGGGTCTAAACTAGTGTCTTGCACTGTTCATCTATCAGTTTTTTGATTGCTCCTCTAATTTGCTCCAGGCCATTTAAGGTTAGTTGATTGAACTTGTCATATTTCAAATATTTTCCAGACAATGTATTTGACTGGAACGCTACATGCATCTTTTAATATTCAGACACTCAAATCTCTACGTGGCCTTGAATATATAAATTAACCTGTTGAAAATGAGTTTTTAGTTTTCACAGCAGCTTCCTCTGGAATATTGCTGCCTTTTGCGTCACCCGTTCTTTCATATGTTTTAATAAGAAACCCATTTGCCCCTGATGAAAAGCCATCCACGGCTGCTAATTTGTGCATTTGTTTTACGTTATTGTGAAGCAGTTTGGAATTGAACTTCTTTTGGGCTTCATATTCGCGAACGTCCTTCAGTCTCAACCTGAATTCTTTAATGCTCTTTTATCTGACAGTTATCTTTTATGTGACAGTTATTTAAATGATTTACGGAAAAAAAGACAGTTGGGAGATAATTGTGTCTCGGTTACGGACGTTGTATTGCATTCAATTAATATCCACAGCACAGAAACATCATATTTCACTTTCATTTCTATTCAAAAAATTTCTGTTCTCTAAAAACAATATGGCCCGTTTAAATTATATCGCTTTAAATTCTGTTCCATTCATCCCTCAGTGTTTATTTAGTAATAAAACGTGACTACATTTTATAAAGTTTGCAGTTAAATGAGAAAAAGTCTGAATGCCTCAGCAGGTTTTTTTAATGCAGTTTTAATAACGTACAGGATCCATATGTCATCTAAAATATGTGAGAAATGCCATATGGTGCCAGAGGATGAGCTGGGAAGGAGAGACGGGGTAACTGAAAACAAGACTGAGGGAGATGAGAGAGAGCAAGAGAGAGAGAAGGGAAATGTAAGAATAGAGGACGAGAAACAGTATAGGAAGAGAGAGAGAGCTTTACAGAAAGCAGTAGAGAGTGTAAGGATGGCATTAAAGACCAGAAATCAGATGGACAGAGATAAAGTCTCTCACTCGAGTGTTTGTGTCATTGGCTTGTTTGCAGGCCTCACGTGGCATGTGCTTTAACTGGGCCACTGCCCCACTCTCAGGTGAGAGAGTGGGAACACAAATGTCTGCAGAGAGACACGACACATCTTACCTTTTGTTGGAATGATCTATTACGGGTATTTATTATTTAACTGGCACTAAGCCAGTTGATGACATGCAGAATACCCTGAGGGCCAGTAATTTTACAATGGCTGAAAGAATTGGTCACCCTAAAATGTGCTTTGCTTAGTCTGTTTGACAGCCTTGGTCACCAGAGCCTAGACATAAAAACATGATTTTTTATATAAGAAATAAAACATGCAGGCTTTGAAAGGCATGAGGGTGAGCAAATGACAGGATTTTTTATTTTGGGTAGGCTATCTCTTAAGCTAACCATAAAATTGCTGGTCTCGGTTTATTTCATTTAGAAAACAGATAAAACAGCAATACGTTTAAAGATGTCAATATTCGGTAAAAGTATTAGCAATAATCCGTTACTTCCTGTAATTAGTCATTTAATATAGTTTAATATAGTAGTAATATAGTTCACACTCTAACGAACAACATAATGCGACTCGTGATGTGTGTATATCAGCTGTTTAATAATTAGCAGCTCATCCAATCAGAGCCGTCTGTTTTTTTAAATGTATTTTGGTAAGAGTGGTTTTAGCACATCTATTAAAAGAGTGCCACATCTGATAAGATAATTAAATATTAATGATTCTAGGAGCCTCTTTCCAGAAGTGCCACAAAAAGAGACAAAAGAGACTAAAAGAGGAAATGAGCTGTAGGGCGCGTAAGGAGCGTGACAGTGGGCGGAATAAGAGTGTGAGAGCATGATGGTACGTTTGAATGAGAGACAGAGCGTGTGGAGGAGCAGAATAGAACACAGCCCACAACGAACACCAAACCTGGAGGCAGTGCTGAGAAACCTTGACAACTCACAGTTCCATAAACTCTGCGCATCCTTCAAGGCATGTTAACCTCAACTGTTGGGTGTGGAGAATCTTTACCGATGACCTCCACTGAATTCACTATTGAATTCAGACCAAGGCGATATGAAAGCACTATTTTAAAACCTAGTGAGCTACCTTTCTCCGAGCTAACAATTTTAGGTTGTGAGAACGTTTTTCTAACGTTAAGTAGCAAATGTATATAAGTTATTAAGTAAAAGTAAGTTATTTTAAAGAAACATTCTAAATTTCCATTTTTAAAACATTCCACCAACGACTTAGAGTGTGACGTTAGCATGTTGCACGCTAAACCAATAGCATGTTGACTAATACAAAAATACATAGCATGCACTAGTATTGGATAAAATTGTATGTTTTAAATAGAATGAACCTTTCAGAAAAACCTTTCTGTATATTTTAAAATTCAAGCTTGTTTTAGGAGACATTTCTGTTGACTCAACAAACTTTCGTAAAAAAACTTTCCCTGAGCTTTCTCAATGCATTCTGGCTCTGCTGCCTTCGTAAAGGATAGATGTGATGCTGCCGTAGGGTATCATATAAGGCCGAAAAATGCTGCCGAACAGTTTTTATGGAGGCCTTTATTGCTGTCTACGTAGGCAGTTCACTAGGTTTTGAAACAGAGCACATATATATCAAACCCACCTGCGATGCAAAGAAATTTCTATTAAATAATCTATCGGTAAAGCACAAAAACCTCATCTCAGCCAAACACATACTCTTAAATGTAAAACTTTGAAAGGGTTTTACAGCCTGACGCTACAACTTTTAAGTTGCTACGATGCCATAAAGGTCTTTTAAAGCACTTTGGTTCTTCAGAAAAACATCTTTGTGTCGGTGCATCAAAAAAACCCAAGGAACTTTGTTTTTACTTTGGTTTTAACAGACGATACCTGAAGGACTGTTTGCTGAACCTACACAGCTACAAAAAACAACTAAAGAGAACCATTATTGTTAAGAATGCAGGGACACTTTTTAAACAAGCAAAGATTTCCAGTACATGTGATGATCAAACTGGTATGTTAGGGAACCATCCTAACCTGATTCTCCTCGTGGGTCACTCGCATCTGTTCCTTCAGGATGGAGGTGCGCGCTGCCTCCTCTTTTCTCATCACGCGTTCTTTCTTCAGCTCGGGGCTCCAGAAGCTCTTGATGCTGTTGGTTGAGGAGCCCAGCTTGCTGTCCTTCAGGTCCAGTTCTCTCCGCAGGAGTTCATTTTCTCTCTGCATGTCCCGGAGCTGCGCCTGGAGCTCTAAAAGTTCTCCCCCGCCACCCCTCACTGCCTGACGCAGCAGGGCGGACGGCGTCCCCTGATGGTGGAGCATAGACAGTGAGCCCAAATCGCCATAGGATAACAGGTCGGCGTGCGGAAGCCCAGCGGTAGCAATGTTGGGGGTGCTGCCCATGGCGGTGACCCGGCCGCCGTACATCGCGCGACTCGTGGCCCGACCGAGCGTCATGGTGCCTTTAGGATAAGTGGCTGTGGACCCGATGCCTTCATGATCGCTCAGGTACATGGGGCCAGATGTAGCATAGGCAGCATTGAGGGACTGGATGTTCTCCATAGATAAGGTCTTTCCACCCGAACTGCTGCTGTTGGCCCGCCGGTGGCCCAGACGTGGGGAGCGGGGCAGCCGCGGGGAGCGTGCAGGGCTGCCCTCGATGTGGCTGACGGCGCGAGCGCTGCCGTACATCTCCTAAGGTTCAGCTATGCGGAGAGCCCGGTGTCCGTAAGAAGGGCGGGATGCGCTGTTAAATCTGCCCCCTTGCTGAGTGTCAAGGGCATTTACTGCATCCTAAAGGGAAGAAAAGAGGAGTCACACAATTGAAGACTTCAAAATGGCTGCAACAAACTGCCTAGTTTGCCATGCACTACTGTCTGGAGCAATTCTTTTATTCACAATAGCTTACAAATACTTAAAATGTGAGGGCTTTTTAGGTTTCTGAGAGATAAACTTCACCGACACCGCCTAAGACAATGAGTCATTTTATTCTTTTACATTTTCCAACAACTTCCCACAAAGTCTTTTTTTTCAGTAACACACATATCTACGCTAGAGAAAGATGAGTCAAAATGAAAAGTGCCCCGCAGTTTTCTCAGAGGTGTGGACCACTTGCTGCTTGCGGGAATGACGCTGATGCTGTGAAGAGGGTTGCCATGGCAACAGTGACTGAGCTGATGAAAGAGAGGGCACCTGTTTTCACTCGTATGACCAAGCATTGAGGACGTGTGGGCATTCATGGGCGCGCGAGCGTGTGTGAGAGAGGGCGTGTGGGAAATGTACATTTATGCTGACATTCAACCAGGGTGCTGCAGATGGCCGCTTCATCTGTGCACTTCCATGCCAGGGAAAGGAGATGTCCAGGCTTATCTAAAACTTCATCTTTCCAGCCAAAGGCCATATATAGCTCACCACAATGGACAAATGACCAAAATATTTGGAGTACTGCATCGAAATGTCAAGCTTTATATATATATATATAATCTGAGCTCCTTGCCAGTGCAGAACTCGCCCTCACAATGCTAAGGTGCTATGGATGGTTGCCAAGGTGTTGCTATGCAGCTGCTAGGGTTACAATATGGCCAATGTGTGTGAACACCCAGTTCTAATTAAAAGGTTTGGCCAGGCCCCTTAAATCCTGTGCAAAGAAATCTTAATGCTACGGCACACAATGACATTCTAGAGACTTATGTGCTCCTTTTTGTGAAAACAGTTCGGGGAGGGCCATTTCTGTCTCAGCATATAATGTCCTTGTGCACAACTGAGATCCATGAAGAAATGATTTACAAAGTCTGGTGTGAAAAATCTTGATTGATCTACACAACGCCCAGACCCGAACATTATTAAACACTATAAACTTGTCCGGATCCCTTCTCTTGATATGAGCACCAATAATAGTGATGCTTGTTTTTAGAAGCCCCGCCTAATAAAACACGTCATTTTGGGCTAAACTGACTTAGACATCTTTTCTAAAAGAGCTGAATGACAGAAAGAGCCTTTTTGGTCAGTAATATATAGAAACCAGCTGCTCTCCAGCATCACTAGCTTAATCAACATGGCAGGATACGTATCATGAGCCACTGACTCTCTCTCTCTCTCTCTCTCTCTCTCTGCCACCCACTCTGACGCTGAACATAGTGTGTTTATAAAGACACAAAGGGCAAATTACCCCGACATCAACAACATGACATGATAAAGGAGAAACTGACCAAGCGATACATGGAATGCGGTCTAACCAAGACTTTTCAGTTTTGTGCAGGTTTTACTCGCAATTTGAAGACTATTAATTGTCTGTTTGGAAAACAAGATACATTTCTCACATGTTATGTTAACAAATATACATTTAATTCACCTGCCATGGTAAAATAAATTGAATATAGGGCTACCGCAAGTCAATAACCCCATTTTTTTAAGTGAAAAATAAATTACTCTTCACTTTATTTCAAAATTTGCATCATTTTATTGCTACATGCCTTATCCTCTCATAAATAATATGCAAATACTTATTGATTTAATATCATCAATTACATGAGCACTTGTACGGTCCTGTAACAATTGTGACCGGTCACAATAAAAATTGTTGTCCTGCAGCTCACATTTTTAGAAAATATCCTCTATTGTTCTATAATGTAATCATGGATTGCCAGACACACTGTTCTTCCGACAGTTCAAACGCCAATACATTTTTTGATCTTTTGAAGATCGCAGTCAGACGCCACATGTGTGATCCCTCCCCCATCTTTCAACCATTGGCTGTGCGAATAACATCTGTTTTCTGATTGGCTTTTCGCCGATGTCAATCATGCCCCCCCAAAAAAATCACTCGTAGAGGCTGACAGGTCATACATGCCCTTGTATTTCTTAAACGTGAAGAAATTACTGAGGAAATTTCCTACTGCATTACACATCACTTATTCACTTGAATTAAGAGAAGACGGCGCCAAATTCAATTAATATTATTAAATATAAATGTTGACAGTGGTTATTTCTTACATTAACATCGAAATAATCGACACATCGTATCCAAAGCGGTGACTGAACACAATTAGACCGCGTACAGAAGCATCCACAGAGAAAAATAAACGTTTTTATACAACTAAACTAAGACAAATCGGAATGCATGTTCACATATTGAACAAAAATGTCAAATTTATTGACCGTAAAGCGAATGCATTTGAAACAGCATCGACCGACGCTACACTCCGTTCACAGTACACAAGAACCAGACTGGAGATCGTATTTTTTCACCATGCAGTTTCAAATAATTATTCTACATCGACGGATCCTCATCGGTTACTGTGAGCTCTGCTTAATTTGGGTGAATGAAAAGCAGTTAGATTAGGTTTCGTTACCTTTTCAGCGACGTCGCCGCTCCATCGTTGTGCGGGTCTCCCCCAGCCTCAGCATCAGAATCCCACGTCCTGCATCCACTCCAGCATCAGCATCCCGTGCCCTGATTGGACACACGTACAGAAGCCCCGCCTCCTTCGCTTATAACTGAGCGTTAGCGGGGGAGGAGATTTAAAGGACCAGAGCACAGAGCAATGACAGACGAGACACAAGGCGTTGTCACCCGCGCATGTATTACACTGCATTGTCACTTTTCATGCTTAATTTTAAGTCATTATAAGGCCAATGGATTATACTGACAACAAATGAAGCTTTGGGGATCAAAGACAGAAAGAGGATATATTTGCATTTAAAATAACAATAAATGTAAAAATCACCTGTTTTAGTTTATCTTGTACACTTAATTCGTACTAAAACATTGTGTTAATCCTTGAAAAATGTGTGTGTTATTTGTCATAAATGTTACTTGTTATATTGTTAATTACAATATTAAAAACAAATCATTATATTGTTATTATATTTTAACTGATTTTCTCCTAATGAATTCTGTGAAGGTCACATTTAAGAACTTTGCATTAAGTTAACGAGTGGGCCGTCTACCGTCTGGGCCATGCCAATCATATGCGGCCAAGTGTGGTCATGTGACCCTTGCTGTATCTAGCTTTGATGCCTCTGGTACTTTGTGATTGGCTGGGTGTCACTCAAAGACATCCCTCTCAGCTCTTTTTCCAGACGTGATGCTTGAGGGTGGAGGCGATGAACCTCAGATGTCTGTCATTTCATTACTCTGGACTTTGAGGATGTAAAAGCAGAAACTTGGTAGATATGAATACACTGTGGCCACAGATCTGAGATTGCTGTACAGGTTTTAGAAGAAGCCAAAGACACTTTCTGAAATCTTAAATGTAACATTTTAAAAATATAACTATATAATATGCTATAGACCTGTCTATAGCACTTCTTCATTGTTGCCTCTTATTGTGATTGAAGTTGCTTCCTTGTCCTCATTTGTAAGTCGCTTTGGATAAAAACATCAGCTAAATGACTAAATGTAAAATGTAAATAACACAGTAATACCTTAGTAGTTAAAATATTGTTAATATAATGCTCATTATGACCCATACATTTGATTGTAAGGTATATATATAATAATATCTTTGTGCTTTTCAGTCTACTGTGGTGAATGAAGTATTGCAGTAATGTGGTATTGTTGGTTTTTTATGATAAAAGATAAAGTTTATTGTACATTTGAGACAACATATGTTAAATATGAATTTGTTGTCGTTTATAGCTGCTATGCCTCTCCTTCTGCGTCAGATAAATTAAATGTTAATTACAATGTGACCTGTGAGGTTTACTGCAAATGACTGTAATATCTTACCACAGGCCTTTTATAAGCTATAAGCCTTCATGATGCCGAGGGAGTTTAGCAAATGGTGATGATTAGTATGTGTGACAGTGGGTGAACAAAAAAATGCTATACACAGTTACACCAACAACACAACTACATCAAGTTTAAACAGAAGCCTTGTTGGGGCCCAAGCGTTGTTCTGCTTGTCTTCAGGAACCACTGGTTCTAATTTTATTGGGACTTTTTGTCAGATAAGGCAAATAGTTGCATATTGACGCTGTACAACAAAACGAGACCAGAGAAATCACAAATTTTTCCCTCAACAAGTCTTTTCACTAAGTACTCCTAGCTCACATTAAAAACGGTGCTCTGCTGACATCTGCAGGCCTCGTCAAAACGTACTTTTATGTACGCTTATTATTAGCAACCTGTTTGTTTTTTGTATTTTTATCTTTTAACGGCAAGCTCTTTGCGTACTGCGGCGCACTGTTCATGTGTTTTCAGGAGGCACAAAAGAAGAAGACCTACATCCTGATAAAGGGGACAATACCAAATGACAAAACTGAATAACATTATTTTTTCATTATAAACGCTATTTCTCCATTTTACAGAGCCCAGGAACAGGAACAGTGAAAGGGAGAAAAAATTAAAAGTGCAGGGCTTTGCCCTCCTCACCATAGTTAATATAGATAGTAAAAGTGTTTCCATTGTTTTCTAGCTTCCAGAACACGGACCACCTAACCACTAATATTAACCCAGAGCCCATTTTGCAGGGCGCTTTGAACAGATTTATAAATTGATTTATCATAGATTTATATCATAATCATAATCATAGATTTATGATTGAAAATTCTCACATTGCTTATTTACACAATTGTTTTTGCTAAGACGTTAAAGGTAAGGTAGGCAATTTTAAAGAGGCTAACAAGAGCAAGCTAGCTTTGAAAGTGTAAGATCCCACCTCCCTTCACAGTGCTCTCCAAAGCCATGCCTACTCCACACTCCTAAACAAACAACGTACATTGTTTGACAGGCCAGTAGGACATCCTATCATTGCATTCGGACCGATCAAGTTTTCTACTTAGTTGTCTGATTGTCTGATGAAACCATATGATAATTTGGGACAATTATTGACTGGTTTACAAAGTAATATAAGCAGTGTTTCAACAAGAAAATAATGTTTAGGTTTCATGTTCTGTTATAATCAAATGAGACATCAGCCAGTGAACGAGTCACAAGTTACCACGCACATTCCCTCAATTCAGGCTACGTAGGGGATGTCCCTACACAATAACAATGTTCAGCGACGTTAATAATGAGTTGTGTTACCTTTTCTGTGCAGTTGTGGCCTAACGGTTAGAAAGTCTAAGAGTTGAAGCCGAATGTTGCAGGTTTGATTCTCATTGCGGCCAGGAACAACTGAGGTGCCCTTGAGCAAGACATCCTATGTAGCCCTCATATGCAGCCGGCTGTGTGTGTTTACTAGTCACAGCTCCTAATAAGTGTACACTAACTTGGATGGGTTAAATGCAGAGGACAAATTTCCAAGTTGATTGATATGTGCATAGCACAAATGTGGGATGAGTTTAATATTTTACTATAAAATACTAAAATACTATAAAAAAACTACTGAAACGCTACTGAACATTACTGCTTAGACAGAGAAAGATACTCTTTAATCTTAAATGTCTATTTGTCCGTACAAATCTCGAATGCCCGTACCCACGTAAACAATATATGAGACCATGTCAATTTTAACTTTCATATTTATTCTTCTCCAGTCTGGAAACAAATTGCAGGTTCAATATTTTCATAATCACATTACATGACATGATGCACCAAAAATTATCTTTTCAACAGGAATACATTAAAATAAAACACAATATTTCACAATGAATACTGGACTCACATTTAGCCCATTGCACTTACAACAGTGAGTGAATCTTTCATTTGTGAGATTGTTTATCTGGATTTGTGTTGCCTTTATCGTGTTTAGTCTTTTTAAATCTTCCAATTTAATTTATAATACACGTACGATTATTTAAGCTAAACCCTCTTTTCTGGCACAGTCATGATGGAAGCCACTTAAGTATTTTTTTATTTCATTTGAACAAACACAAATGTATAGAATCCCACACAGACCAAATGTTTTTGGATTTTAAGTGTCTCTTTTTTTCCGCTGTAGTCAACAGTCATTGAGAGCCAGCAACAAATACAATGATATTTTTCCTCGTAATCATAACAATAATCATCATTATTCTTTTATACACAAAAGCACAAAAGGTTGGCAACAGGGCCGGTGTGAAGTTGCACAAGACGGCCATCATATTACTCATAATATTTAAACACTGTACAAAATAACCAAAGTCTGTATTTACAGCGACAGTTAGTGTGTGTGTGTGTGTGTGTGTAACTGTGTGTGCGTGCACATGCCTGTTTGTGTGGATGTTGTTTTTTCTCATATTTTTTATCTATCACTGTGGCCGGCTTTTGTGGTGGCAACTTTGGCTCATGCACTTGTTATATCTCCATGGTAACAGTGATGTAAGAAACAGTTATCATTCTTCATTACAGAGCTTTGATGGACTAAACAGCATTCCAGTATCAAAAAGGAAAAGACTAGCCTTTATCCGGCACACCTTGTGACGCATTCAGATGAGAGATTTCTTACCTAACTCAAATGGCGACGGATAGTTTTTGTGCTTTCAACGTGCATGCCCTGATTTTTGTATGAATGGAGATGAGTTACATGCTACATACAGTAATCATTAGCGGGCTTATGGCTAGTCAGCATAAGTCATCTTACTTAAGTCCTCTTCAAAGCACTGTTTTGGATTAAATGACATACAAGATATCATTTTCAAATGTACAAGTTCAGACAGAGCTGTACTATAGGACTATACTGTACTATAGCTGTACTTTCCTTCTTTCTTGGAACACAATTAACAGAGATTTTGAAAAACACAAACTTAAAAAATACATTTTTTTCACTTCCATTCCAATAAAATTATATGGGGACCAGGGCTGGTCACTATTCACTTCCATTTGACAAAACAAAAGCAGCTGAGACGTTTTGTGATGAATAACTACTTTTGAAATGTATGGAAGAAGGTGAGTGTTTGGAATACGGATCAGTAAATGGACAACATTTACAGTAAATGGACAACACTTACAGTAAATGGACAACATTTACAGTAAATAGTTAACATTCCTCTTAAGATCTATTCAACACAGCTCTGTTTTCTACTATTATTATTACAATGCTCTTTATCTTTCCATCACCTTTTATCTTTTCATGAGTAGGTTTTCTTCGTCCGAGTCACAAAAAGAAACACAAAAAGACCAGTTACGTGAAATGGTGAATCCAGTGTGGACACCATAGCGACCCATACAAACCAAACACAGATGTAATTAAAGCATTTCCTGTGGAAGGAGATGAAATAACGAGTGCATAAGCTGTGTGCCCGACTGATTGCCCGATCATACCGCAGACACAAAGACCAGATGACAACACTACAAGAGCCAAAGAGAGCTGAGCAGATTCATGCTGCAAGCAACAACGATGGTAGATGTCCAAGACCAACAGTCCACACAATTAACCCTTTGGCAACAGATTCCCTGAAAACTAGGGAAGACGAGGGGTTTCATAAACATGCCAGTGAAATAAAAAGAAACTCTAGCGACTTGATATCGTCATACACACAAGATAAAAACGAACATGTCCTTATTTGTATTTGAACCCACCGTCACGCAGTATTGGTGAAGGATGAAGTTGTGGCAATGGTTTTACATGAATTATTGCATAGAACATTTGAAATTGGTTAGTTCTGTCTTCCTAGGTGGATTTACATACCAGTAAATGTGTTATTTGGGATTTGGGTATCTGTAAGTATGTGGGAGAGGGTAATGATATAGTTTGTTGTATTTTATTTTATCGCCTATGTATGACGCAGATAAATGCAGATTTGTGAGTGAGGAACTTTCAACAGCAAAATGATTGTGCTCTGTACTGATTAGCATGCTATTGCTTTAGGGAAAAAAAACAACAAAATGTATGTATATAAAAACCCACATGATCAGATTAGCAATAATGATGAGAAAAAGAGCAACAGCATAACTAATAATAACAATAATAATACCAAACATGAAACAAAGAAATACCAGAAATATAAATCCATAAATACACAAATCAATAGCAGAGTGTTTTCAAGATATATGTACATATTCAGCAGTGTACAGTTGTGCAAAATAAATCAAGTAGGGATGATATGGAGTTTAAAAAAATATGTGAGGTATACGAGTAAAAATATCAGTAAGGCTCTTATGTTCAAAGAAAATTAGGCAAAAACTGATGTGAAGCTAGTAAAATGAAAACAAAAAAAAAACAATAAAAGGAAACAACGATAAATCTGGGATAGCGGTGGCTTAATCGTTGATAAAAGATGGAGACGACTATACTAACTTCCTGACCTATTACTGACCCTGGACTGATATATTTTAACCTCTACATTAAAGAACCAGTTTTACACAAGGTGCACATGGCTTCACCCTTAAAGACTCTGAAAAAGGTGACTAGATATGGAGTCACATATATATTTATATCTCGTATATGTATACATATATTTTTTTGTGCGTGCATTCCATGTCCACGGTTTACACATTTGCATTCATTACACAAGTGACAAAAAGTTTAAGGAAGAAACAAAAACATTCATAGAGAGGGTCAATCATCGCCATATTGGAATGTCAAGATCTTAGAAATCGAGCATACATGTTTTAAACAGAGTAACAGAGACATTGTTCATTTGAAGCCTTTGTAAGGTAGTCATTCTCCGTCGTTCTGGTCTTCTGGTGTCTGAGCACAGAAGTCTTCGTTTGAACTGAGAAAAGCTATGAACTGTGACTGCCTGACATCTTCACACTCTTTTTTGGGGGGGTGGGGTCACCTAAACACTGATATATTGCATGAGAGAATGTTTAACTGGAAACTGAACAGAACTGAAAGTTTGGCATATTGGGAATTGCAATTGCTTCATCAACAGTTACAGAAAGGCTCTGGAAGAGAGATTTAGCCTCCAATGTTGGTTGGTCGTATAGATATCATCTGACAGAATATCAGCTTAATGATTTTCATTGAAACTGTTGATAAGTTGGATGATACATCTGGAGAAGAGATAGAAAAAAGCAATATTATCATATTAAGTAGTTTAACTTGATAAATCACAGAATAGAAAGTACTAAAAGGAAGGTTCCAGGTTCAACAGTTAAATTCTGTCGACTGCATTTGTGACATAATCTGATTACCACAGAAAATACTGTCAATCAGAATTCTCCCTGAATTTTCCTTTCAACAACAGAAAGGCATCAAAATGTTCCTACTTTTTAAAAGGACTGCTTTACAGCACGAATAATAAATGGCTAATGAATAATTCATGTAAGTGCTTTAACAAAAATACAAGCTTCAACCTACTATAAAACCTCTGAAAGGCTGGCCCTGTTCACCTCCATTGTGAGTGAGTTCCTGTAACCACAATTTTTGCCTTTTTAAAAAAAAATAGTCTGTGTATTTACAGCAATAATATACAACATTCTACAGATGCCATACTGAACCGGGAACGCTCAGCCAGGAACAAAGCACCCGCTTAGCTATGTGGGTTGTAGACTGCACTACCTTCCTAGACACTAGATGGCACAAAACGCTAAATGTGTCACACAAGCAACATCAGTAAAGGGTTGGTGTCCGATTCATACATACACAAATAACATATGGACATGAACCTATTTTCCAATACATCTGAAATGGCCACTAATAGATTTTAAAGTACTGCATCACAGAGAGAGAAGTTGGTAAGCAGTAATGCATGGCACGTCATTCAGAAAGACTGTTGATTTGATATACAGTAATGCATGGATGCAGCACCCATCGTTCCATCCAGATGCCTGAGGTGAGTGTTTGTTTTCAGTTAGGAAACAGTCAAATAAAAAACCCGCACCTCCCACTATGACTGCATTAGCATACCATGCTGGTGTACAGTATGGAACAGGATTTGGATTGGACGGTAAGCCGAGAGTTGAATCGGATTAGCTGTGGTTCTAGTAGACCCTAAACCCGTTTTATCCCAGATCCTTTCTCTGAATCTACAAATGCACAAAGCCCACTGACAGTCAAAGACCATAACAGTTACAAATGATACAATTAGAGACAGGAGGAGATAAATGAATAGGAAACAGTACACCCTCAATATAGCGGCTACAGCTAATGGAATCATGTCTTTCAATTAAAAAAGCCAAACGTCTTACTGGCAATGGCATTGCCTGTGTTTTTTGGCTGTGTTTGTAATGAAAAAATAATTTGTTGTTTAAACATACCATTACATTGCTGTCACATGACCTTATGTTTAATTTAGTTAATTGTGTCTAGTTATCATCGTGTAAATTATGTTCATTTTAATGCATCTTAATGTAAAATGTCTTAACAATCTGATCAGATTCGACAGATTCTGAAAACCACGGCTAATTGTTGCTCTAGAAACAGAAGATCAGGTTGAGTGCTTTGCATTGTGGGATACAATATTTTCATGCAATGCGCTCTGTTCTATACTACACATTTGGGCAAATTTAGAAGGTCATTCAGGTCTAGTGCACAGTATGCATACTGCAGAAATACTAAGAGTCATTTAGTAGTATGCAATTCCAAACATTATTTCAGACATTACACAATGACACTGAGTAATCATTAACAAAAATATTATTAGTATTTCAATGGGCCTTTTTTAATTGACGGAAAACAGTTAAGGAAGGTACTTTATTCCTTAGCTTTCTCTTTACTAATCCATTTTAATTGATTAAATAATTTTTGATTAAAAATAATTCTGATTTGACATGTTACACTGTGTTATGTGCAATTTTGAGTGAGTCTTTATTAATGTGACTCATCAGAATTTGTGGCACAACGTTGAATGAGCTTTGGCTGGATGCTAATGCTAATCCAGGCCCACAGATCTGCCTGCTAATTATAGCTCACTTTGACTGACCCAATTTAGCCATGCTCAAGAGTAAAAAGTTATATGTGAGTGGCCTCAGATAAGGGTCAGGTAATCTCTAACCTTCGACATTACTAAAGAGTGCAGGTGAGGATTTATTTCTACCAAAGTTGCCTTCCAGCACTGCAAAAAAAAAAGAATTTTTAAGCATCCAGTCAAAGGTTTGCAGCAGGTACAACCTACACAGATGGGTAAATATGACAACACCCAGTTAATGCCCCCTAAATCAGACTTGTTATCAAAAGACCTGAGAAGTTCTCACAGAATGTATCTTAAATATACTTATGTTGCATAAATAGTGTAATGTAAACAATACATATAAAAAAGTGAAAACATTTAAATACACAAATTCAAGATATATCCTCTCAAAATGGATATTTTACGCAGTGCTGCTTTCCATGCAAATGTATTTTAAATATTTATTGTGCTGAACAATTAGATACAAATGCTGGTTAATGAAGAAGAATACTGGTTTACTTTGAGTGCAGAATAAGAACCACTTGTAACCAAAATCCTGACATTGTAGGAGGAAACACCTTCAGAATCCAAAAATAAAGAAATAAATAAATAAAGCTGGTTATAAACAGCTCTGTACTATAATGCTGCAGTGCATTCATAAATATAAGCATTTTTACTGTAGCTGAAGAAAATAAAGACAACTTTACACATGCAAAACTATCCACCCCCTCAACTGCCACCCCAATATCATCACCCTATAGGGTTGCATTCCATCATGTATTTGCGAAATCTTGTTTGTGCTAATTTCACAGCGATTTGTAAGCACCCTTTAGTCAAGGGTCTTGAATGCTGACACAGGCATTCTGCTCCATCTGCTCCCCGATAATTCATTCCAACTGGCCAGGAACTGCCATCATACAGTGTCTAGTGAGTCATCAATCCATTTTTGTTATGAAATGATATATGTAAATATCTGGTTGATGCATTCATTCTACTGGTTTATCTCCCACAATGCACTGAGACCGTATACTGATAATAGCTGAAACATATCTAACAATATAAGAAATTATTGCAATTGTCTTAGGGTTTAAATTTACATTTTCTCAACTTGTGTTGAGTTATAAAGTAAATGGAACTGCAAAATCAAACACTCACCAGTGTACTCCGGTGTACCCCACTCTCAGCTGAAGACGTTCGATGGCGGAAACAAATTCATAGGTTTTTTCAGCTCTGATCCTTTAAGTCACTCCCAGCTAATGCCTGGAACAGCAACATTGGATGAAACATATCAAACATATGTAACAGAAAACAAATACCAGTCATGTAACACATGTCCTAGGTCCACCAGCATAACCAACAGTAAACTAACACCAGTTTGCATAAACCAGCCTGGAGCAGCATGTAAAATTTGGGCTGGTATTTCCACCAAGTTCTGTGCACCTCACCTTCCTTTTTGCACATCACCAAAACGAAGTAAACTTCTTTCCGAGAGCAGATACAGCTGTGTGAAAGATATACAGGAAAAAATTACAAAACAACAAACAGCAATATAAAAACCTAACTAGTCAGAATTTGATGAATTACTGACATCAAAGTCTTGCTCATCCCTCCAACATTTTGCATTAACCTCTTGGTACTCCTGGGGGCTATCCCTGAATTAAATGCACTGAAAGCAGTTCTGAAGGAAAACCATCTGCTAAATGGCAACAAATTACTATCCTCAGCCAAGACATGTCACATGTTCTCTATAACATCTGTCTCTATCGTTGTTGCCAAAATCTTGATTGCTTATATTTCACAGTTCCATACCATCTCCCAATTTTCCTGCTTGTTCCGCTGCTCCACCCTGCAGGATCTTTGTGAGAACATTCTCCCCTTCGGCAGGCTGCTGTGCCGCACTGCCTATCCCCCCTGGCCGGGGTGCAGCCTTTGACCCTGGAAAAAGGATAACCTCAGAGACGTCTGATGTGCCACAACAGCGCTTACGTTACATTCTTGTTTTCTTATCTGGTGCCCTAACCCTAAACCAAGTTCACAGACATGCAGAGTTTAGCTCTAACCCCACTTAAGCACACCCAGCTAATCAAGGTCTTTGGGAATGCTAAAAAAAAGTATTGAGTGCAAATGTTTTTATGTTAGTGGTTGAATAAATCATAGAATTGTTTATATCATAGGCTAAATTTGTTCAGTTACTGAAAAACTATATCATACTCTACTGGAAAATGAGACCGCTTTAAATGAGCGGTTATTTGTTGTACTTACCGATTCCTGTGGCAGGAACCTGGGGTATTTTTGCAGTCTGTGGTGCGGCTTTCGAACCAATAGCGACTGCAGGAGTTGGTGCAGCAGCAGGTGGAGCTGTGTCTGGTTTTGCCTGTACAACCAATAAACAGGCAATTTAAAGACAATGTAAAAACTATTAAACACATCTTAAAGAACATGTTAAAGAACAGCTTAAATGTCATTGCTACTATGAGCAGGGATGAAGGAAAACTCACCACAGCAGCAGCTGGCTGGGCAGAGGGAGGTCCTCCGGGCTGTTGTCTTGCCTGTGCTGCAGTCTGACCTGGCTTAGACTGCTGCTGGGTCGTACCTGGTCCTGTGCCAGCAGCTGTGGTGGTGGGCTGAGTTGTTCCCATTGTGGCCGCTGGCTGTTGCCCAGGCTGCTGTGGTGACTGCTGCTGTGTACGGGTTGTTTGTCCTATTTGTTGTTGTCCTTGCTGTGCTGCCTCAAGTGGCCCTGTTTGCTTGCCAGATGCTTGCTGGCCTGCTGTAGATCGTTGCTGTCCTTGCTGTGATGGTGCTTGCTGTTCTTCAAAACCATGCTGCTGCCTGGATCCTGATGTGGGCTCTTGCCTCCTAGATGAACCTGGTTGCCTCTGTCCCCGTTGTCCACTTGAGCCATGATGGTGGCTGGATGGATCACGAGAATAGTCACCCGAGTCTCGGTGGCTGGCAGATCGTGGATCTGAGGATCTTTTCTGTGAATTGGATGAGCTGGCACGACTTTCTGTGCGAGTGGAAGGATCTTTGGGATGGGATCGTGAAGAACGTGGTCCCCTGGGATCATCAGCGGAATGTCGGGAAGAGGAGTGTCTTCCTGAGCTGCTACCATGGTGACGGTGTTCTCGAGATGAAGTGGAAGAGGAATGCCGTTGATGACCATATTCATCTTGAGGCCACAGGTCTTCTTCGGGGGGCTCATCGTAATCATGGTAGGTGTGCTTAACATTACCTCTTCTGCTAGAGGATGAATGAGTTCCACCTCCATGGTGTCTAGAGCGATCTGAGCGAGCTTCACGTGGTTTTTCAAACCAGTCTGTCTCTTCCTGTCCCAAATGATAGGCTTTTTGGAAAATTAAGAGAAAGGTCAATATTTTATGTTGTACAAAGTGGAAAAGATGGAAATGAACAGAATATGAACACATTGAAGCCATGCAAGAGATGGGGCACAATGCCAAAATCCAAAAAAAAGAAAAAAGAAGCCAACGAACAACAGCCATCAGCGATTGAAAAAGACTGTAGACAATAGAGACACCTAATTCACATAACATAACAGAACACATCATGCAGTTTTTGCAAAGAAGGCATATGTGGTTTCATGCATTGATTAGGGATTTCACATGCAATAGTCCAAGCTTTTCTTTTCTCTGCCTTCAAGGCAAGATCATTGGCATGCAGGCATTTGCTTATTGGATGCATTTAACAGGCAGTTTGTAATTCAGCACCAGTTACCTTCGCTATCTGAAACAGCACAGTGCATGTCATCTGCAAGGTAAGGGTCATCTGGCTTATAAACATGACTCTTAGGCATATCCCTTATATGGTGATCCTGTACATCTGGTAAGGAGTGGCTAGACCCATACTGATTTCGTACATCATGAGGATCTGGCACAGAGCCACGACCAATACCCATGGGCTTTCCAACAGGACTGAGAGGGCTCTCTTCCTCTGAGTTCTGTGTACGCATAGAAGGACGGCCACTACGACTATGGACGCCCCTCTGTGATCGCTCCATTACATCCCTCTCATAAGATTTACTTCGGTAGCCACCCGAGTCTCTGGAAGAAATCTTATCCATCCCATAACCTGTGGACCTTGAACGGCCAGAACTATAATGACGATCATCCTCTTCCAATGCCTCCCTTGATCCATAATACTTTTGCTGATCATAGGTCTTTCTCATACCAGTCCTGGACACCACAGTGCAGCTACCACCTGTTGATGTTGTCATGGTGTAAGAGGCTAGATCAGACTCTACATCTCGAGCTTCTTCAATTGGAGAGAACTTAGAGATCTTTTGCTCCATGCCTTGCTTTCTATGCTTGCTACGCTTGGATGAAACAGCAGGTGCCAAATTTTTGGATGAGTGCTTCTGATTGCCCATTCCTCCACTGCTGCGTGAAGAGTGCTTATAGTCATCATAATAATAACCTGAACCTCCACTGATAGTGGTGACTGGATGTCCATGGCTATCTACTGCATTTTGATAGGCGTTTGTATTTCTTCCGTATAAATTTTCAGACCCATCCCCATAGGTTGGTCCACGTGGGCCATTGTCATTTCCATAACCCACCCGTGACATGTCAGAAGAACCCATATTCTCCTTTGTCAGTTCACTGATATCATCAATCATGACATAATTCCTGGGGATATTCTGTTCTAGATTTGTGGCATAGACACCATCTGTTACATACCCTGATGATGGACTTGGGATATGCTCAGCCAAAGGCTGGTCAGAGGGGCGATACTGACCATAGGCATTGTTCAGTGGTGAGGAATAGACACCACTGAATCCAGTCTCTTGAGCTGATGTCGCTATCGGAACCGAAGGATTACTTATGACCTCATAGTTTGTGGGAAGCTTCTGTTCAAGATCAGCAAGTGAGGTTTGTCTTGGTCTTTGATGGACAGAAAGCATGTCTGCTTGGGGTTGGTAGGACAGGCTTTGGGTAGGATAAGGTAGGGTCTGCCCTGGTAAAGGTGCAGTGGATGGTTGAAAGCCCTGGTGACTGGGCTGCTGCAAACCAAGATCAGGCTCATAAGGGGGCTGACCATAGCTATGAGTTTGGTATGGTCCCTGGGCCTGGTAAGAAGAAGGTTGAGGAGGATGAGGCTGAAAGGTTCCTGGCTGGGGCTGTGAGGAGGTTGGGTACTGTGGTGGCTGAAACCCAATTTGCTGATAGGGTGCAGTGGGTGGTTGTGTGGGTGTGGGCTGGGCCTGTGGATACTGATATGGAACATATGAAGTGGTAGGGGGATATTGAGATGCATTCAAATCAGCGGTAAACTGGTTAAGAGGTGTTGCACTTGGGCGTGACAACAGTCCATTCTCCTCATAGGTGCCGGCTGTTACCCCAGCTAGTCTCAAATTGTTCAGCTCACTATCTGACATATAGTCACGTGCATCCCCTATACATCTCAAGTATGCCAGCTCTCGCCTCTCTCTTTCTTTAACCCTGGTCTCTTTGCGCTGGGTGATGCCTAGTTCCAAGCAACGTAGTTTAGCATCAATCTCCTTCTCCTCTTCCTCTAACTCTGCCTGTTGTTTACGTAATTTGGAGGACTCTTGCTCCACAGCTTTTAGTTCACTCAGCAAGCCTGCCTTCATGGCACTGTGCGCAGAACGTGGTAAAAGCTTTTGGGATGCGCCGGGGGTACTGTATATCTGCGGTATTGCTGGTGTTACAATCGGTAGAGGTGTCTCATCTGGAGGTGGACTGGGAAGCGTTCTCTTCACCTTTCTCATCATTGCATTCTGTTGCTGCAGGGCAGACATCTGAAGAGCAGACGTATTGGAGATTCATTAACATGCAGTATAACTGCAACTAGGAACAGTTTTAAAACTGTAAGTTTATGAAAATGTACAGTTATTGTAATACTATCAATATATAATGGTCAAATAAATGAAAACCTACTAAATGGGATGCTTACAAATGTCTTTGTGGAAATAAGTGACAATGATTTTCAAACTTGCTTTTCCAGACACATAATACTGAAATGTGTCAGTACTAAAGAATTTACCATTTTCTTTAGTTTGAAGATTTTCAATACATTACAGTACACACACTTCATACAGAATAAACATATAGTAGTTATTTTCAGTGTAACAATTTTAAACATAAAGCCATAAAACTGCCAATAACTGAATACTGAGAAAATAATTTCAGAATTAATTAAGCTATGTCTACAGAACGCAAACAAATAATGGCATCAGTCCTGTTTAATTTTAACAATATCTTGTGCCTAATATTATAAATACTAAAAAAGTATTTGTTACAATTTATACAATATGTTATTTAAAGATAATATTCATAAAATAAATAAGACATCTGCATACCTATTGTAGAGTTATCGAGAATCCATAAAGAATTCGGTCTACAAATAAATACTGGATGAAGTGATGGAAAAAATAGCCTTCTTTTAGCTTAATAAATAGCTAAATACAGCAGATTGTTTTTCCAGAGCCCGAGCATTCCTTAGACAGGAGTCAAACTGAGAATAAAAGACTCAGACCTCTCTGACCAGGTGCTGACAAGCCGGAAGACAGCATGGCTGATCCAGTATGCCTGCATTTTGTGCCACCCTCTAGCAGTTCTAAGGCTTTGACAGATATAGCAGTTTTCCTGTGTGTGTGTGTGTGTGTGTGTGTGTGTGTGTGTGTGTGTGTGTGTTCATTTTTAGGGTTTGGGTGCAAATTTGTCCCCAGGGGTGAACTAAATTTGACTTTGGTAACATGAAATTTCTCTTTGGTAACATTTGGGATGCCCTGATTTGTACAAATGTTATATATATTAATACACTTAACCAGATAATTAAAGAAATAGTTCACCTAAAAACAAAAAATTTAATCTTTTACTCATGTCATTCCAAACCTGTTTTACTTTCTTCATCGTAACAGAACATACAAATGTGGATTCACCACAATGACAGTACATTTAACTCACTTTAATGGCTAATAAAGAGAAAACATGTTGGCACGATCATTTACTGAATTACTGTGATTAGTTCTGGTAGTAAACAACTCAATGTTTAAAAAATTGTTCACATTGTAGCCAAGGTCAGGACACCTCAAGTCACTTTGAATTCATACACGTGTTGTTTATATAAGATCCCAAGCACAGTGCCATTCATAACAGGGAACTCTGTTGTGAATGTTGCTGCTTTTTTTGGAAGTACTGTAAACAATGCAAATGACATCATGAGGTGTCATGATAGCAGGCACAATTTTACCGTAAAATTGCTTTTTACCAAAATGTTTGTGGCGTTTGGTAAATTATCAGCGTGCCACACATACTTTCTGTCTGACAATCTGAGGTGCTTTATTAGGTATTAAAGTGAATCATAATGTACTGCCACTGTATTAAACCCACACTGACATTTTAGGTTTAAAAGATCAAAGTCGTACAGTCTACACAATAATATGACCCTTTGTATACATAGTGTGTAGAGATTTTACCAGCAAAAAAGGGACTTAATACCTTACCTGATGTTATAATCTTAAAACTTTTTTTCACCAACATCAGAAGAATGTGTTGTAAAAATTTTTTTATAAAGGAAATGTCTCCATACCTGGCTTCCTGGAATGGCTTGATTGTGGTACAAGGAAAACTTTGTCTTGGTGGGGTCCTCTGATGTTGGGCTGAGAGGCTTAGGATCTGACATGGACCGCTGAACTTTCTTTATAGGCCTTGGAACAGTTTGATGTCTCTGGGGTGATTCTGCAGTAAAGGCTTTTTGTTGGGGAGTTACATGTGCCTTGTTAAGCTTCTCACTGGATGCAAAGGTAGTCTCCAACATACGATGGGGGGACAGTGGAGATACAGGTGAGTATAGCACCTGTGGAGATTTAGGTGGCTGACGTGAAGGAGATTCATTTTGTTGCTGAGCTTGATGCTGGTATCCAATATCTAACGGGTCTGGCTTTCTCCTTTCAAATTTGGTTGGGGTGGCACCAACTAACTGCAAGCTAGTGGAATAGGGGCTAACAGTAGTGGGAACACTGAGCTGAGGAGCAACCACTCCTTGGTACTGGGCCTCTGGATCAGTTTGACAGGCCAAACTCTCTCCCTTATGGGTCCTTTCTGGAGCAGATATGTAGTGAAGGAGTTCAACCTTGGATGTTTCAGCCATGGTAATGTGTATGGCTGGAGAAATTCTGCCCAACTGGTCTGACTCAGTCTGACATGAGGAGTCATTGGTGGTCTGAATGGCAATGCTAGATGTCACTTTAGATGCATCACTCTTAGTCTCTGCAGTTGATTCAGAGTGTTTGGAGTACCTTGACCGCCTGCGTCGTATTGGCTGATTGTCCCACTCACCTTGATCCTCTTCATCTGTCTGAACGCTACAGTCAGCTATACGCCTGGTTCTACGACGACGAGACATGAGTTTGTCCTCTGTGTCCTCATCATCAGTTTGAACACTGCTATCTGCAATTCTCTTGACTGACTCATCCTCTGACCCATTCCTCAAACGGGGCATTGAGTTTTGTTTCTTCATAATCCGTCCATCTCCATTATCATCACTATTCTTAAGAGACATCTCTGAGGCAGAGCTGGGCAAAGGCCTAGTGGACACCACAGCCTGGACTACCTGCCCATCAGCACAAGGTAAGATCTGCACACTCTGACCCTCTTGTGGAATAATTCTACCATTTTGATCATAAATAATTGAGATTGTTGAAGGTGTAGATCCACCAACCATTACACCCTGAATGGCACCTTGAGCTGTTGTAGCTGCTGCTGCAGCAGCTGCGGCTTCTGCTGCTGCAGCCGCTGCTGCTGCTTCAATAGCTGCTGTTTTCTGCCTCTTTTGTTCTTGAAGTTGCTGCTGGAGCTGTTGTTGCAAGGACTGAATTTGGTCTAGCTGCATCCTCTGCTGTGCCAACTGCTCTCTTTGCATCACCAGCTGTGTTTCTCTTTCAGCCTGTTGCTGCTGAAGAACCTGCTGTTTTATGGTCTGTAGTTCTTGTATCTCCCGCTGCATGAGAAGGTGTTCTTTTTCTCTGTGCCTCTGGAGCTCTATGCGGTCCCTCTCCAGTTCCTCCTGTAGACGCAGCTGACGAAGTTTCTCCAACTCAACACGTTCTCGCTCTAGATGCAAGAGTTGCTCCTGTTGCAGTCGCAAACGTTCCTCTTCTTTTTCTTTCTCAATACTAGCAGATGTGGTTATAGTGGTACTGGCAGCCGTATCTGGAAAGACTCTGGTAATTGCCTGGGTCTGTTTTTGTGGCACTGTTAAAATTTGAGGCTCTGTCTGTGACTGGCATTGAGCTTGTTCCTGACCTTTGGTCAATGACTGTGGTTGAGGTTGGGATTGTGTTTGGAGTTGAGTTGTACTCCCTTCTACTGAAACATGAGCCAGAGGACCCTGTTCACTTACGACTGATTTAACTGGCACTGCACTGGTCTGAGCTGGTTGTACACTTTGCATACCCAAATTTGACACAGGTTGACCAGATTTTGGTAATGCAGTTGTTGACATACTGCTAGGTGTTGTAGGCTTTCCCAGGTAAACTGGAGCATCCTGTGTAGTACTGGTAGGTGGTACACTTACTGAGGAAGTGTCTGGAGCTGTTGCTGGAAAACGATTTGGTGGAGGATATCTGTAAGGTCCTTGTGCAGTAAGAGGCATTCTTGGGGTGACTTGAGGCAACCTGGTGAGGGTAGCCAATGGTACAGCAGTTACATTACTTGAAGGGTAAGGTCCATATACACCTCTTAATACAGGATTGAGGACAGGGGCAGGCTGAGTTGTAATTGGAAGGGTGGAGGCTATTGGGGTGTTGATAGTAGAGTATATCATGCCATCCGCTGTCCTTACTGCAGGGGGATATAAAGACCTTAGGCTAGCTTGTCTAGCATTGATTAGATTTGTAAGTGTTTGACCATGCACTGTGGGTCTGCCATCAGGACCATACAACAGGTTGGCTCTAATAGAAGCTAGGCCTTGTTGAAGGTTAAGCCTACCTGCAGGACCACCTCTTCCAGCACCATACTGCAGAAGCTCAGGATTACTGGTGTAATGACTACCAAACTGCTCTATGGAGTTAAGAGCAGCACACATTCTACTAATTTCTCTGGCTGTAGTGGCACTGTACTGTGCAAGATTGGATTCTTGAAAACCACCAAGGTCACGAGAAGGATAACCATACTCTGCATTAATATTGGACATTGAGCCATATCTTCGCAAAGGTAATGGTGGAGCTGAATCAACTCCTTGATGGCGTAGATCTGTGTAAGATCCATATTGGGCACCCATTCCCAGATATCCTGCTTCATAGGCCTGTTTCATGGTGCTCAAATCCACTGCTAAGTCTCCAGGGTCAGACCTCTGATAATATTGGAGACCTGAACCTGTTAGATTGTTATCTGACATTGAAGGTGGAAGTCGTCCTGGAGGAGGCAAAGTAAAAGATTTGCGTTCATCAGCTGCCCCTTGTAAATTTGCTTGATAGACATCTTTTTCAGGTTGGGCTTGCTGTCCGGGAGCTTGGAATGGCTCTGTGGATAAATTAGCCTCTGCAGACGATGTCTTACTTCTCTGAGCAAAAGAACCTGAGCAACTACCAGCAAATGGCAACTTATAGACAACATCACAGCAAGCTAACTGATTTTCTGGTTTAATCTGTCCAGTGAGATCCAGGGCCTCTAGTGGTGGTTGAGGCTCCTCTCTTTTAACAAGCTGAGTCACTGTAGCTCCCTGAGCATTGTTCTCATCCAACTGTACCACCATTACCTGGGGCTTACCTGTGGAGAGATTCATTACAGCAGGCTTGTTCTTTAATTCCAAAGCCACCCCACCATATATATCATGACCAAGTGTAGGGGTGGTAAATGTAGAGCATGATGGTGGAAGTGGAGGAAGCTGAGATATTTTGGGAATGGAACTAACCACTGTTTGTGTGCCTCCACCAGTACTCTGGCTAACCACTAAGTCCTTTTTTAACAAAATTGGTTGGACTTGATTAGCTAAGTTGTATCGAGCAAAAGAAGCATTTTGTTGGTGCTGCTGGAGCTGTTGCTCAAGGAGCTGTTGCTGTTGTTGAAGCTTCTGTTGCTGCTTTTGAAGTTGCTGCTGTTGGATGCCTAGATTTTCCAGACATGCATCAATTTTTGGAATAGTTGGGTCTGTTATCAGTGGCCTGGTCTGGGTGAGACAAACTGCAGATCCAACTCCTTGACCAAAGTCAACTCTATTTTGCATTGGATCGCCATACACAACTGGTTGCTTTGGCTGTGATATGAACATTGATGCTGCCACAGTCACACTAACTGTTGTGGGTGTAGTTGCAGTCACCTGAGGTTGTGCCTGTGCATTCAGATTCATGATAAGAGGTTGTACAGCGGTATGACGACTTTGAGGTGTTTCTCCATCGAGTGAGTACCTTCGTGTATCAGAAGCCAGAGATGTTAAGTCCATACCCTGGTCTGTCATAATGATTGGGGCAGGCTTTATTGGTGCTCTAAGATCCATTATATTACTGCCCGGGGTAATTGTGCCTTGCTCCACAACTCTTGAGGTGCCAGGGACTGTAGAAATTCTACACAAGGATATGTTTCCCACAGGAAGAGATCCACTGATTTGAGAACCAACAGAGGTGGCAACGCTAGCTCGCTCAGATATCTGTGCCCTCTGCAAGCTATGTTGAGGTGATGGATATTTTTGTGGAGATGTGGGTGATTTTGTTGTATATTCAGTATGATAAATTGTCTGTTGGCCATCCTTTGTTGGTGAGGATAAAGGTGAGGTCGATGAATTCACAGTCACTGGTTTGGTGGGCTGACTGCTGGTTCCTGATCCTAATGTAATTACCATTACAGGGGAATCTTGGGAGGATTGTTGTCTTGCAAGGCGTGGTGCCCCAGCTCTGTGACCTATATGTGAGGTTTGAGTGGGTGCCACTGTGGAAGTAGGACAAGTTGCAGGGGTACGAGTAGGACTTTGTGAGGGGGAAGCAGAAGGGGATGTGGAAGGACTTGAGCCTTTGAAATATGAGAACATTTTTGATGTTAAGGTGGATTCTCCAGGATCAGGCACTTGACTCTGTACTTTCCCCTGAACAGCAGTTTTTCCTTGAGGCTGTGTAGGTCCAGACTGCCTAACATGAGATTGTGGGGTACCAGTCATATGCCCTACTTTAGATGTTTGGCTGCTCATTCTACTTTGACTTTGTTGTGAATGACTCTGTGTAGTATGCATCCTTTGTGCCCCTCTGCCTGCAGGATCATTTCCAGAGAATGAGACTGGAGCTGAGACCTGGGTTGGACTTGTACCTGGACTCAAAGATGCTGTTCCAGAATCCAAATGGTGTTTGCTGTTTGGCTGAAGGACTCTTTCCTGTTGTGCTTGTTTTCCTGAAGTTCTCTGCTGCTGCTTCTGCATCATTTCTGCTTTTCGCATCATTTCCTCATAGACTTCTTCAGCACTTTTTAATGATTTATCTGCTCCAGATGGCAAGACATTAGAGGTTTTCTCCGTTGGTGAGTACAAAGACATAAATGTAGGTAGATTGTATTCACTTCCAGACTTGTATAGCTTTGAACCCATTTCAAATCCTTCTGCCTCTGAATCCATAGAGGGAGAGTATTCTGAGCAGGATGATCTATGCAGCTCTTCCATTTCAGCTGCTTGTCTGAGCTCCTCTGTTGGGGATGCATCTTCAATAGGTGATAGGTTACTAGGAGGTGTCTTTGACCTCTCTCGGCGTCTCTGCGCTCTCAGTTCCTCCTTGTCCCTTTTAGTTTTTCTGGCTGTACTGCGAATCCTTTGTTGCTCCAAGTCTCTCATCTTCTCCTGCTCTCTCAGGAGTTCTTCTTCTTCTCGCAGTTCATCTTCTTCTGAGGAGTCCTCAATGGTGGGCAAAAGTGGGCCATGGGATCGATGCCTTGCTTTCCTTTGCTGCTTTGCCTCTTCAAGCCTTTGTCGTCTGCTAGGACTGCTATCACTATCATCTTCCATTGATGACACAGAGGTGGGAGAGGTGCCAGAAGTATAACTTGGTGTGGTCGCTGGAAGTGTTGATGAGTATTCCCCCCTTGACCTTTCTTCAGGTGATCCTGTCAGGCTTTCCATCTCAAGCTCAGGCTCCCTGAGGTCATGATCTGTGCTGAGTTCCATTTCAGGATTGTAGCTATTTGTATTATTTAGTTCAATAGTTTTAAATCGTCTCAGGCCACCTTGTGAGGCCATCATGTCATCTGCCTCACCCGACTTGTATGAGCCATCAGTGCTTTTTATGTCTTCCTCAAAACTGCTAGATTGCTGTGTCAGGCGACGTCTCTCTTTTCCTAGATCACCACTGTGCTTATGGGTCCTTTTTGTCTTTATGTGGCATTCCATATCTGCCATATCTTCCTCATCAGCACTCATCTCCAGAATCTGTCTCCTCATAAACTCCTCATCTGTTAGCTCTTTTTGTGACTTCTTCTGTCGGGCTGGCAATGGAGAAAGGCCACTTTCACTGCTGTCTTCCACATAGTCATGCCTTAATTTACAGCTGAGATCATCTGATGCTTCCTCATCAGATTCAAATTCCTGATCTTGTGATATAGTCAGAGATCGAGGTCTCTGCTGTTCTGTGTTGTCCCTTCCATCACGATGTTGTCCATGGTCAGTGACTGTATGTGACTCCAATAGAGGCCTCATCGAGCTTTCCAGTTTTGTTAATTCTGATGGGCTTGGAGGGCTGCGTTGGTCAGAGATCCCCCTCTCATTAAGCTTTATAGAGTCCTCTTGAATCAAGACAGTAATCTCACTCTGGGAGCTGGATATTCCATCTGAGGAGTAGCCTGTATCACTTAGACTCTGCGTACTTGACTTGTTGGAATCCTGTAAAAATAGACAGTGTATTGCATTAAGCCATACCTCACATGATCAACAGCTGTTAAAATTACACTGACAGATATACAAAATCAAAAATAAACATTCAAACATGATGAAGCACTGTATTCAAAAACGTGCATGGCTATGCACATTAGACAAGCATGCAAAACTTGGAGAGGATGAGACCACTTAATCCTGATGAACATTCTAGTACATAAACTATAACAGTGAATAAAACAGCATGCATTTTTAAACAACGATAATGTTGAATAACGCTTATTTTTTACATAGTCTATATTTCATTAAATGGTAACATGATGGGACTGTTTGTGACATCAGCTCTTCATAACGGGCAATGACAAAATGGTTTACAAATGATGTTGACTCATCCCTGTGCACTTGGGCATGTCCATCCGTGCATGGGAAATAGTGATTCGTTAGCATCTGTGATTATGTTAACTGTAGACCTGCTTTGACCACAGGTGACACTGGGTAAATTATTTGAAATATAACATTCCCTTCATAGAATGTTAAAGTGATTTGTCATGAAGGACAAAGACAGTGGTGATGAGGACACAGAGGGCCACTCACGTCGTCTTGTTTAGATTTCTGCATGCCACTACTTTTCTTCTCATCTTTTTTATCCGCTGTTCCCTTTTTAGAAGATGCTTTGACGTCTCCCTCTTTTTCTGTTTTGGACATAGCTTGTTTCTTGTTAATGCCATGGTCTTGTTTTTGTGTCTCAGCTTTAGTTGCAGGAAATTGTTGTGGGGGGCCTTTGGACTGTGGCGCCCCCTGTTTTACCGGAGAGTAAGGACCACTTACTTGGGCACCAGGTGGCTTTTGCTGCTGAGGGCCGCTAGGTCTCAGAGCAGCTTGCTGACTGGGTCCTCTCTGCTGTTGTTGACTGGTTGGGCCTGGTAGTCGGGGAGATCCAACCGTTGGTGGCACAGGAGGCGGCATATCCCCTAAGCCTCCTGACATTGCTCTCTGAGTCTGACATGTGAGACACAGCCATTCTCTTTTCTGAAAATGAAGGGAGAACATGGAAGATGTATCATGAAACAATGAATTGGGATCAGTCATAAAGGGGCGAAGCTGTAGACAAGGTGAACAGTCAATAGTCAGATTACATGAGATTTATTATATCACTCACCCTCAGTGGCATTTTATCTCCCTCTCTGCTTTTGTCACACCACTATTGTAATTCAAAAGAGATTTGGTCAAGCCGAGCAAGCAAGCATAATTGGGTTCTGGCCAAGACTTTGACCTTTTTTCAAAAGCCGCTGTGACTTCGCTAAAAGCCCCTGTGTTTAACACAGACAATTATCTAGCCTTTGGTACGTCCAGTAGGAAAAGCGAGTTTGAAATGAGGGATGATTCAGCTCGGAGCTGGGGGTGTTCAGAACCACAACATTTAATTCAGCCATTTTAACGAGAAAGAATGTAAACATATGGTGAAAGTATGAAAAAAATCAAACTTCACCCCACATCAGGAGCATATAAAAAGATGTGTGAAGACATCTGACTTCACAACCCCCATGAGCAGTCTGCCCAA
Source organism: Botia almorhae (assembly GCA_036877575.1). Lineage (NCBI taxonomy): Eukaryota > Metazoa > Chordata > Actinopteri > Cypriniformes > Botiidae > Botia > Botia almorhae. The sequence continues at coordinate 5,404 of JAZGTJ010001739.1, read as the reverse complement.
TTTATAACAACATTACAGGCGCAGATAATGAGATCTCGTAAAACAGTTAAACCCGATTGCATTGTTAGAGTAACCATGAAGGATAAACATTTGCATTTTTATAGTAAAACACAGCAGTGAGGCAATAACTCCTAGAATATCACTCAGATCAATCAGCATATGCTGTCGTGGCAAACCGTACACAAGAACACAACAAAACACACAGAACGTTGTGTTACTCTTTTAACACCTGTGGGTCTCCAAATCATTTGTAAATGTTTTAGGTCTGTACGCTTGAAGAACACAAAACCATGCATATATTGATAGAGAAATTACAAATGTCCTCCAGTCAGTGACGGAGGCTTAAAAATACTCAAAAACGTTTAAAGCTAAAGCAATAAAAATGATTTAAACATTTATTGTAATCACTTTCTTACAGACGTGTTCACCTTTGGGTTGTCCGTAACATATAGTAGGTAATATATTTTGCCTGTATGCGTGATATATCTTTCTTTCATGTGCGGTACACGGTGATGGCTCTAATTGCCAGAGGAGGCTGAGCGTGTACTGTTTGCTTTGCTAGGCTTTTTCCTATTCAGGTTTGTTGACTCAGGTTGACAAACAAGCGCTACGCCCCTTGAGGTTCTATTCCGACTTGGGCAACACTGAGATTAAAACAATGATGCAACCTCTTCTACACCTCACAGACATGCACAGCCAAATACACACCCATGGAAAAGTGAGAGAAATAGATGTTACCAACAAATGGACATTAGACAGTTTTGTTCCTGACACTGTGAACTAAAATTTTTCACATTCTGCATAAAATGTGACTTGATGCACAAACTTACTAGCATGATGCTAGGCAACTGCTGTACTGTTTCGGCATTAGTAGGGTGATTTAGGTGTTTGTCTGGGTGTTTGTTTTCTTTTCCATGTCAAACAAGCTCACCCCTAATCCTCTATGGTCCCTCAACATGCCCTGGGTCCCTTTTCACCCATTTAATCATCCACCTGGCAAAAATATCAAGTCAAATAGCCTAGAACAGTAACGGCACACCTCTCCTGAACAAGCCACATATTTGCCGTATCATTCAGTCATGAAAAATGACCAGTTATCGTTGTTTATACAAACCATTTAAGAAAACATTTTTCAAAAATTTAAAACACTATCAAACGCATTTCTATATCACAAGATCAAACATTTTGGAAAATCTTTAAGTAGTCAACAACCAGCTCTACTTTAAAGAAAAACTCTGGCAAAATGTACGTGCACAGCTTTGCTTGACTGCTGAAGCGATTGAGGCTGAATCCTGAGGAGAGGCAGAGGAAAGGAACGGTTTTGCCATGCGAGACAGACGCCTTTTCTTTTATTCTACATCTCCCCCCAGAGCTCCACACTGAAGCTAAATATAAACAGGTGCGGCGTTCACTCAGAGCTCGTGCAAAGCTCACAAAACACTCAGCCATCTGTGCCTTTCTGCTTTTTATATGCCGTGCTCAAGCAAAATGGACGTTATGTGTCAGGGTTGTTGTACGTGAGGTGTTTTTAGGATAATGAACGAAGTAGAGGGAACACAATGTGGGTCTGCCTGTGGACAAAGGCCAAGAATAGCGGATGTGCTGCTGACACATTAAGGGCTTTCACAGACAGTATGTAATTTAAATCAAATCAAATCTAGATGTATTGCTTAAAGAACACAAAAACATACATCATTTCATAATGTAAATTCTGTTGGCATATTGCTGGCCATCGAACAACATTAAAGCTGTTACGCTTTAAGTGCCCATGTTAGAAGTTTCGAAAAATTGCATTGTTTGCGATATGCAATTATTCCATGCATTAAAACCTAAAAACTATTTTGCTGCAATGCAATCCACTAGTACTTCTCTACAGTCTACAGTGGTAACCACAAGACTACAGTATCCACCATATTAATGCATCATACAAACACAATATTTATCAGGACTAAGGCTACGAGAGATATTTGTAACATGAAACATTTAAGAACAGCATCGTGTGTCACAATAAATGTTTGCTCACATTAGGTAGCTAATTAAAATTAGCTTTAATTGCATAACTGTGACGCTGTGTGTGCAGTTTACACTTTTGCAGTTGTTGTGTTGTGAACGCATCTGTACGCAGCTGCAGACAGGGCTGCCTCACACCTGGCTTACTTGTGGGGATAAATTTTCTACTGGCGGCAAATGTTTTCGTTTACATTTTAATATAAAGCTAATAGTCATATACTGTAAGCTTGTTCTCTCACCCAAACAAATTTGTTGTTTCCTTAATTTTAATAATCTTACTTCAAATCATAAAGTCATATACAGATTCAGTCAAAAGTTACTGCTATAAAGTAGAATTTATTTCTCAAGTACTCACGCAGCTTGTGGCTGTTTTTGAACATAAGAATGTGATCTGTGTTAACAGCCCCCTGAGACTGCAGGAAACAGTGCAAATATTTCTGTTTCCCTATAAAAACATGTTCGTGTACATGCTAATGATTACTTTCAATGATTACCATATAGATTTGTTTGTTTTCTAATGCATCTTGCCTTCTGTTCTGGTTTCTACCCAAAAGTGTGGGTAGAACTGGTTTCTACCAGTCTGGTTTCTACCCAAAAACCATGACACAAAGATGAGTCTAACAAACACAGAGTGAAAGAGAGACCCATACGCTTACCCATAAATGTCATATATGTAACACATATAAAACCATATATCATGTCATCATGTACTTATTTTAAATACCTATATATATATTTAATATATATACATTTAATTATACACACCATTTAATTACTTTATAGGGAGAGAGAGAGAGAGAGAGAGAGGTGAACAGAATGAAAACAAGGATGTCAAAGTGTTAGTGAATCAGCTTAGTCGATTAATCTCCGTGGAGTGTGACAGAGACTGTACGGATTCACTTTAAGACACTGTCGATGTGAGGAACCTGTGGCACTTTACCATACAACTGTGCTGCTCAAAGGCCAATGGGGAAACACACAGGCCAAAACACTGAGACTGAGGAGGGAGAGAGAGAGAGAAGGTAGAGGGGACAAAGAGAGTGTATGTGTTTATGGTTTTGTGTGTTCCTATAATTGTAAGCAGAGTAGGGATTACCACAATTAGTCTGGTTAATTCGAATAGATCCCATGGATTATCATTATGAGATAGGTTATGCTGTGATAGCTTTTAATTGATCGCATATTGATTTATATAATGGAACATAATGTGTTATGACTCACTATCTTGCCCGTCTCTATACACACATTCAATGCAATGAGATGAGAAAAACCCACAGATGGTGCTGCTTCTCACACTGTGAGAGTTTCATGGCAGCATCCAAGAAAAAAACTCTTCTATGTCTTCACAAAGTCGCTCTCAAAGTAGCAATACTGTGAAGGATTTGCATACTGGATTTTGAAAGCCAGGTTTTCTGGTATACCGGGTAAGTATAACCTGACTGACAACTGTTCAGATGACATAAATGCAGCCATTTGAAACAAACGCTATCTATAGTTCACAGGTCTCGTAGCCAATGCTAAATCAAGTCATATGCCACAAACCAATGCACATGGCCAAGCGAGACACAAAACACAAAGTAAAACCAAGTGAAAATTGCAAATGGGTTTTCATGTTAAGTAGTCACTGATCTGGGATTAACTGCAGATACGTAGTAAGTTGTAGCAGAATTGTAAGGCGTGCAATATGTGTGCCATTAGCAGCACCAAACTGAATTGCCAAAAAATAACTATTTTATACAGGTTGACTGGAAACCCATATTCTATTGGTCAACTTCTTATTATTGGTTGATCTAATACTGTTACAGCATACCTGGGCTGATTGGGTGCCCCAATATTCTATAGTTTCATCTAGAGCCATTGGCATACAAATAACTTAATATATTACATATGTACTTATGTATTTGGAAAACACTTTTTAGGGTTGTTTATAGTACACTGAGGCTTTACTTTTTTTTCATATGACCTTTTCTTCAGAATCAAACCCATGACTTTGCTGTTGCTAGCACCATGCTCTAAATGAGCTACAGGAAAGCCACATTAAAATGAAAACAATCTTTGTGAATGTTCTCATTATTAAAGCTTAATCTTAATCTTGCAAAGGTAAAGCTTACAGCCTTACGGGGACATGAGGTGCCATGGCTTAGTGGTTAATGATCTGGGCCAATAATTCAGAGGTAGTTGCTTCAAACCCCAAAAGAGGTGATTCATGCGCTTCATAATTCTTAAACAAGGCACTTAATTACAGAAAGCTCCAAGTGGGACTATTTCTACAGTGAGAGCGTGGGCTACTTACTGTACGTCACTTTAAATAGAAACGTGTCTGTTAAAACAGGAATAACATAATAGGAATTGCCCCTTTTTTAAAGAAGGCTAACAGGAAGAGTAAATTTCATTTCCTGTTAAGCCTGAATTCTGTTTCGAGGTTTGACATTTAAATTTGAATCGTAGAACACAGGGTTTAACCTTTCGTTCCCTGACTGCACCTCTTATTCATACAATCCTTCTGAACAAACAGAGCCATCTACAGTCCAACAAGTTCAATGAGCCTCTCTGGAACCGCTTAATTTACACATCTTACACATGATGGTCTGTGCTTTCTGTTTCAATGATGAGATAGCATGCGGGCCTCTTAAAGGTTTTAACGGAATCAGGAATATTAGACGAAATCTAATTTGACTGCTATGAAATATGCCAGGCTGTTTAAAAGAATCACATTATCACACAATAAAGCTGGTTCTATTAGTGGTTCTTGCTATTGCTTTTAACCCCAAGTAGTAAAGTTACTGCACGTATTCTGCTACGGATGCAGAACACCCTAACAACGAACTAGCAACTCCTTAAAAATCACCCAGAACACCCTAGCAACCACACGGCAACATGCTAAAAACACTCAGTACACCATAGCAACTGCATAGCAATGGCCTAGCCTTGTAGTGTACTACTGTGTATTTTCTTCATAAAACTAGACTAATGTCTATTTAGAAAAATAACTGAGGCCTCGAAATATCACTTGTAAAGCTGGAAACTGGTTTGGGTAAAACCACCTGTAAAATTGTTTGTTTATATAAACCCTTATATAACTCGGTCTGAAGACAATAACTAATGATAACTCATCTCTGGAACAGTAGAACTGCCCTTTCATTACTACAATAATCAGAGGCATCTCTCCACAGGTTACAGGAGGGAAAAGGTCAACGGATTGATCCACACAGTCAGTTCTGCTGAGTCACACCCTGACCAGACACCTGCGCTTCATCCTGTTACATGACAGAACAGGTGTGTGTTAACAGAGACTCCTGGGACATGATGACGCCATGTATGATGACGGTACCATGTGACATGTTACATCTCTGACTGTGTTATGCCATGTGAGTGTTACGGTTGCGGGTCGATA
>JAZGTJ010001738.1:0-50783 GCA_036877575.1 Botia almorhae | reverse complement strand
TTCCTGTAACATTTAGATACAGTTTTTGGGACATAATTATGACATAAAAACGTTCTACTTGCGTTATGGCAAGAGCTTTTTGATAACTTCAAGAGAACTTCTAGAGAACAGTAGCCAACTGAGAACGTTCCCTGGTAGCTGGGCACTGCCGGAGAGGGGCTTCGATTAAAGTGGGGAAATCGTTTCTCATTTGGTATGCACAATGATTGTCTGTGTGTTTGTGTCTTTTGTGGCTGTCCCGTGCTGATTGTGTTGTGTGAGGACAGATGGAAATGTGTAAGGCAGCTTGAAAACATGGGCATGGACATGTATATGCTCTGCTCCTAGACTTCCCATTTATTAAACTAAAACTAGTTCATACAAGAATAGATTGAACATCAGGTGAATAAAGATTCTATGTCATTTTGTAAACTTTCAACTTGTTTAGTCACAGTAGTGACACGTCTCTTCTGGTGTTCCTCAGAGCTTCGTCTTCTCCTCCACCTTAATTGCTCAGAGCAGGAAGTGAAATATCTCTTTTGACTCGTCCTATTGTTGTCTTGCACCCTAAATGGAGAAAGAGAAAGACTGTGTGGTCCAGTGTGATGTGATTCAGTCAGACGCACCAACATTCAGGTCTGGTTATAATGAGCGCTTACAAAAGGCTTTTGACGCTGGACGGCTTCACTGAACCCCAGATCTGGACCCCCGTGACACTTTTTGTGCCCTCAGCGAGTCTGAATAAGAAATCCTGAGCCACGGTTTGGTCCAAAGATGCTGTTTGACCTTGCAGCAGATGTAAACAGTCGAGATGCGTTTGAAACAAAGCGCAGTAAACAGTTGCCGTTCAGATGTCATCATATATTTTAAAGGGACAGCTCACCCCAAAATGTTTTATCATTTACTCTTAGCCTTCAGCCTTGCTTTTATTTAAGAAACATTTACAAGTGAATAACAAATTACCATTCTGCCTGTTTCTCCATTCTTCAGAAAACCTCAGTGCTTTTTTTGTCCTGTTTGAAGCTTTACAGACATTGAATGTGTCATTGTGTGAAAACGTTCGTCAGAATCGCTCGTTTTGTGTAATTTGAAGGAAAAAAGTCATAGACAATCAGTTTGGAATGACACGAGTGAGAGAAAATGATGACAGAATTTTTATTTTTGGGTGAACTGTCCCATTAAGGTCACAGTGTTCCTGTCAGAACCACAGTGACAGGAAGAAGGAACGAGAAGCAGATTTTAATATTAGGTTCTGTGTGTGTTCTGTGCGTATGTCACTGTGTGTGTGTGTGTGTGTGTGTGTGTTGATTCACTCATTTTTTTCCCATCAACAAAGACAATGCCTTTCCCTTGTGTGTCTGCTGGTTTGGTTGCCATGGTAGCACTCCTTTGTTACCTGTCACCGCGTTATGGAAGATTATACCTGTCATTTGATTATGGTTATGTGCATCCAGTCCAAACAAAGAATTTCCTCATTTTACTTTAAACTTCGAAACAACTTTAGTCTGAACGCACAACAGTAAGAAGACGTGTTGAATTCCCTCACACACACACACACACACAAAGCCAGAGAAAGAGTTTCTCTCTCCAGATGTGCTTCGGGTGTGGGAGTTACAGCTCTGAAGGTACTAGACAGACTTGACCTCGGAGGGGGGCGTGAGGTCAAGGGGTCGCCTCCCTTCATGTTGTTTTAGACTGCCACCATTTATTACCATCTGTCAGTCAGGCAGGTCTTTAATACCACTGCAGTACTTAGACTTAGACAATGACCTGTTCTGACACACCAGAGCATCGTGATGTGGAGAAAGCCCCTCCCCTCCGGAGCTGGCCAATCAGAACGGAGGGATGGAAAGAACAGAATGTGAATTCACAACAGGGGGTTATGGGGTGGTAAAAGGAAAAATGTGTCTGTCGCTGGCTGGCAGAGATTTCTCCGTGATTTTAGAGGACGGCGGAGGACAGAAGGGGGAATGAGATCAGGACTAAGATGGAGATAAATAGAGAAACCGGAAAAGAATTCTGTTAATGTTTATGTTCTGTTGAGGTTGATTTTATGTTTGAAATTCAGCGCTATATTTGTGAAAACAATAATAGTCATTTATTTATTTACTCCAGATTTTGTTAAAAGTCTCCTCTGATCGGATCAAATCTGTTTACCACAAAGCTTCATAAAGATGATTCATTATCCAGAATCATAACCTAACAATGTCACAAACTTCTACATTTTCCAACACACCAAAACTTGCGATCATAAACGAAGCATCAAAATAACAAATTTCTTCAAAGTGTCACCTGTTACATAACATTTTATCACCACAGTACAGGTGATATGGGGAAAACTTTGCTGTAAATATACAGTATTGTTGTACTGGCTTTAAATGATTTACGTAACGAGAGAGAAAGAAGCCTGATTTTACTGTGCTTGTTAAATGTTTATGAAGTGTTTTCTAAAGTAAACACACAGAGTGATTTACACACCTGACAGTATACAGTTAAAAAGATGCTTATGCAGTCATGGTGAGCAACAGTAATACACACTTGTGTTTAATTCAGCCAGCGTGTTTGTGCTTGTCTGTGCATCTCTCAGGTAAGTCTCTCCTCCAGATGTCACCACAGAGGAAATACACATGTGGTTTGGCCAGTTAGAGGGCTGGGAAAGAGCCAGATTCTGCTGGAGTCTCTGGAGACGGCAGGCAGACGCTGTTTTCATGGTGTGCATTTATTGTGTGTGTCTGGTTGGAGTTTGTGACCCTGCTGGATCTGTTGGTGTCGTCTGCTGGCAGTGAAATGTCTGTCGGTGTTGTTTTATAGAGATGATTTCATGCCATTATATACCCTGATTATTATTGATACCGTGTGGTTGACACACTCCAACACAGTAGGTGGCGCTACTGCACTCGTTTACATTTTGCCTTAAGAGCCACAGTAGTCACAAACTCTCTCTCTCTCTCTCTGCCTCCTTGCACTTGTGTTTTGAACATGATTCATTGGCCCAAAAAGGGAAAACATTAAATAAACACAATTAAAGAACTATTTTTAAAGATAAGCATTTTTGTGGGTTTTTTTTCAATAGTAATTCTGATACAGTGACGGTCCTACTCTGAACTTTCTATACACCTCACCAAAGAAGCGCCAATAACGCCGATGTTGGGATGAAGTCAGAAGTCAGTCTGCGTACACAGACACTCACACAATTCCCAATGAAATGGTGACTTGTGTACATTCCTAAAATGAAATACTTCCAGCTCGAGTTACTCAGGAAATTCACTCAGGAAAAATCATTGTCCCATTTTTACTCGAACAAGCCGGGAACACTTTTAATCGTTCACTTTGGCTCAAAGACATGATCAGATCAGTAGAGTAGATTAATAAAGAGATTATAAGAATTAACAAGAACCGTGTGTGTGTACAGTTAAATCATTCAGCGTATAAATCAATGTTTTCTGATTGGATTATTTCAGTATTATCACATTAAAGCCAACAGATGACGGCACCATATTCTAAGAAACAGGAAACGGTGAATCTTTTGGGACAGAGGCAGACAAAAGATTTTATTAATTGTGGTCAGGGTCAGTTCAGTGCTTGGACGGGATACTGAATCATTTTCACCTCCAAAGAATGTTCCAGTCTCTGCAGCACAGTGACAGTAAAGTTATAAGGTCGAAATCATTTCTCTTTCAGACACATTTAGGCTAAAACCAGAAGATGAAGTATCATCCCTTCACAGTTTAAAAAAACAGCACAGAGGCCACGTCACTTTTCAGTTCACATTTCTGCAGCTTGATTCTGCAGTAAGTCTGTCCAACGGGTCCCAACAGAGAGCTGAGCGCCGCAAAATAGATATGCAAAACCTTTATCCTGGGAAATAAAAGACAGAGAGAAACAGATGTGAAACTGGAGAGAGTGAAATATGAATATGTGGCGTTTAACATTGTGCACACGTCCCACTGTTACAACCCTCCCACAATTTATAGTCTGTTTGTGAGTGTCCAGTAAGATGAGAAGGTATTTACTCCATAACAAGATGGAAATGTAGATGGAGAAAACGTGCGTAATAGAATGAGAGAGAGAGAGAGAGAGAGAGCATGCTGGACTGNGGAAATGTAGATGGAGAAAACGTGCGTAATAGAATGAGAGAGAGAGAGAGAGAGAGAGAGAGAGAGCATGCTGGACTGACGCCAGGAGAAATGTGTTAGGTGTCTATCTAGAGTTGACCAACATCTGTTTCTGAGATTTTGGGCTAAACGTGATGTCTGCGCTGCCTGCTGATTTTGTTACAGAGAGAATCGAGAGAAAGCATTTACTGCAGCATCTCTGACGTGTGTGTGTGTGTGTGTGTGTGTGTGTGTGTGTGTGTGTGTGTGTGACCCCAGAGTAGCCTGAATAGTCACTAATTATTAACAAAAAAGTCACGTGCATCTAAAGTTACTCATTTCTTAGATTCTTTTTTTTGCATGAATATAAATGTGTACATATGCATATAAATTACAGGCAAAGGTTTTAATAAAATATATAAATATGTATCAATATAATACAAAAATAAACAAAAGGATGTAAAAATATATAAAAAATAAGTTTTTCACATACTTTGAATGTAAGAGCAGATTTATGAGCTTCACAGTCCGTTTAAAACAGATCACCATTTCATCGATAAGCTAAATCCAAGCAGACAGACATCTGCATGTAATATTCCTCTAATACCAACAGCCAGTGCAGTTATTTATGTTGTGAAATATTCCCATGTAATGACTCCAGAAGTCTGATCATGACTGATATCTGATAAATATCGGAGGTGTCTCCTAAGTGCTGACAGAGCCAGTGAAAGCAGAGCGTATTCATCTCCTATCATTTCATTTCTCTCGTTACCCTTCACAAGTCGTTTATCACTAGCTTGTTTCATTTGGCTCATGAATTTAATTAGTTACCCCAACAAGACACGATCCCATTAGATAATTTCATGGCTGGTTTGGAGTTAATTGCCTATAACATGGATTAAATGATTGGTGTTAATAAAACAAGCCGGGTGATCCGGTTTTGTGGGAGCGCACCTAATCGCTGGAACTATCGGTTGCCGATGTCAAACTCCCAAATTAAGTACGAAAAATAGGATGTTTTCTGTATATCGCTAAAGCTTGTTAACTTTCCATTCACTGCTGCTAATTTAAATGCATGTGGTTCTCTCATTCTCTCAATTTTTTTTCAAGTTAATCTCCATCAAGCTAATAGGACTTTAGCCACTATGAGACACAAGCTTTTCTGTGTCTTTCATCGTCTGCTTCTGTTTTCTGTTGACAATGGTCAGTTGAAGTGTCTCCAGGAGAGCTGGAGTTGGACACGGTGATCTTAATGGAACAAAGAGGGAGTAGAACTAAATAGAAGTTCATTGCCACCTCACGTGATCTCTGCTGTCAGGCTAGCGCGCAGGTCACGGGGTCGTTGGAAAGGACCGCCCACTTGTCAATCAAATGAGAAAAGGGGCTTTAGCTGGAAAGCCCGTGCTTGTCTTTAATGGGCGGAGTTAGCTTGTCTGTCAGTGTGAGCTGCAAAGAGGCGGTAATCCATTGGCTTGTCAAACTGTCAGTCAGATGAACATAGCATGGGTTATGTATTTATGCCCTCTGACTCGGGGAATGAGCTTTATTCCTCAGTGATTGTGCATTTAACATTCTTGAAATTCTGTCTTTATTTCTTGAAATGGAGTCGTTGGTGTTTATCTCCATTCGTTTGCATGGCAGCTCGTACATGTCTGTGTTGCCAGAGTTCTCATTCAGTGTCCATGACAAATGGACTGAGATGCTGGAGCGCTTGTGGTGTTAATAAGGGTGAAAGTGCTGCAGTGCTGTCACCAGAACAGACCCAGCTAACAGTTTTAGGTTGTAAGAACGTTTCCCTAACGTTTACTTTAAGTAGCAATATTATTAAAAACGTTATTTCAAATGTTCTAGGAATGGTCAAAACATTAGTTTTTTAGATGGTGTGGTAACAATATTGGTTGGTTATAAGGACGTTATTCAAACGTTACATTTTGTAATGTTTTTAAAGTGTTCTGCTAACAACTTAATCATAACGCTTTTGATATATATGATGTATAACATTAAAGTTCCACTTTATTAACATTTAACTTCTTTGGGACATCTGATTACTATATATTATATACATATATTCATGCACACACACATGTATATACATATTTATATATAATATATATATATATAAATGTTTATAATTTTTTCATCTTATATCTTGTTTTTATATCATATCTCCTATCGGTTGATCTATAGTGAATGATTTTGTATGATGTGATTAATTAAGTGCAGTAGAATTTCCAACAACACACACTAATATAAACAGTTTTACCAAATAAAGAAACTCCTGCATTATGAGATTAGATCTTTACACTCTGTATTTGATCTTAAATATTGTTGTTACAGCTGTGTTGAGCTTCAGTTCTCTTACTGCTGCCATCAGATCTTATTAGACAGAGAATGACTTTCTCACAGCAGCGTGAGTGTCTGTCTTGTGGGTAATATGCATTTTGATTGACACCTCACATAAAAAGACACGCTCTCCAATTCATAAGGTCCCTCTCCCATGAGGGAAAGTTACATGTATGTTAATGTGTTTCACTGTGTGTGTGTGTGTGTGTGTGTGTGTGTGTGTGTGTGTGTGTGTGTGTGTGAGAGAGAGAGACAATGAGAAAGTGAAACAATGAGGACCTGGAGGGCGAGTAACTGCATATATCATACACACACCCGGTTATTTGATTTAAATTGATAAAAAACTGAGATTTGGGGTTCAGAGTAAAAGGCAAGAAAATAACCCAGTCGATATTTGTTGAGTGTATCGGCCCTTTAAGACCTAGACATGCCAATGCTTTTATAGCAAAAACAGGTTAAAGGCGCTCAATGAATGAAGGCACCACAATGACTAAATCAAATCAGGCTTACACACACACACACACGCACGCACACGCATCTCATCAGCAGCTTTCAAATGCTTGTTTCTCGCCTGTCACATGCTGTTAAGAAATTCTGACTGGTTACGGGTCGCTGTGAGCGTTCACTGAGAAAATGACCTTTCCCTTGTTTCCAAGCAACAGAGGTCAAGTGGATGTGTGATGAGTATCCAGTAGACACTGTGCTGAACCCACCTTCAGTGACCCAGTGCTCCTGCCTGGAGTTCAGTTAGTGCTAGCGTGTTTGATAACCTTTGTGACCTCTTGACCCTGATCCAGTGAGCCAGCGGTGCGATTGTGTGTTCAGCACTTTTGTAGTATGCAGAAGATTTGGCCCAAGCTTATGCACAATGAAGTTCTGGAGAGACTCACGCGCACTCCAGAAGGTTCATTTAAAATGAGCAAATATTGAATGTACAACAAGCAACCTGCCTTGTTCTTAGCTTTATTAAAAATGCTTTACTGTGATTTACTGAGATTAGCACTATACTCTGTTGTAGTGAATCACATGTTAATAAGCTAGTTGACCATCTGGTAACCAGACAAAGTAGCAGCTTAGTTTGAATGTATTGCACGCAGGATTCATATATAGGTTGTAATCTCTTTCTCTGAGGTGTCGAGCACTTCTTGTAACAGGCACACGCAATAATACGCAAACATGTTGAAATCAGGATGCAAGGAAAATTGTCTCAGACTTCCACATAAGTTCTGCTGAAGTGTTGCTCATTCAAAAACAGTCAGGAAAACCAACAAACAGAAGAAAAATAAGATCCTTGTGTAAAGCTGCTTAAAACATCAGCTATTAGCATCGCACGTCCACTAAATCTCTCGTGTTAACACAGTTCGAGAAAGAGAGAGAGAGAGAGAGAGAGAGAAAGAGATGTCTCGGGCCTAAACCGTCACTAACATTTACAGCAACAAGCATTTGAGGCTTATTTTGCACGTTTTCTGTAGCTTAACTGGTAGAGCGTGGCGTTAGCAATGCCAGTGTTCTGGGTTCGAGCCCAAGAGAACGCACATGCTCAAAGCGTATAACGTAATGCACTTTGGATTCATGTGTTTAAATGTGATTTGAAGATTCTAAATTCTAAAATCTGGATTTCAGCAGCGGTTTGTACATGTTTTCGGCGTGCAGTACTCTTACCTGACCCCGAGGAGAAGCAGAAGGTGAAAAATGCAGAGATGAGGGTGTGAGTAAAAGAAGGGATGAGAAACGTCTGTTATCTCTGCTCTGGTATGTAGACGCAGACGCGCTGAATTAGTAATGAGAGCGAGAGGAACCCAAAAAGAGGAAGAGGAAGGTCCAGGCTGATGAAATCTCTTTAATAACTTCCACGATAGTGTGAAGAGCAGGAGAGGAAAGATTTGGTGTTGAAACATGTGAAGAAGAAGGGAAGATGAAAGGAGGGAATCTCTGATGGCGATTGACAGTGGAATGATTCGTCACAACTTTCTGATGGATCGGTGTGATAATGTTAAACAGGAAGAGATCGGCGCTTATCTGCCTCTGTTTGTTGACGCCCTCATTTGAAACGAACCGTCCTGGTGATTTCAGCCGATAAACACCTCGAGGTCTTTCAACACATTAGCGTGTTTGAATGTGGAGTTGGACCGTCAGTAATCATGGTGATCAGGTTGTTTTACTTGCGTAAGAGGAAATGTTTTTTATGAAGTATTCTTTTCTGTTAAGAATCGACTTGCCTCACCTACAGCAACACAAAACTTACTTTAACAGCTTTAGATCTGAACACAGCCAACATTTGGTGTATATTTGTGTTACCCATATTACTTGCCTCCAGGATTCCACTCCAAATACCTTCTAGAAGAATCAACAACGACTGAACCTGTGTTTTCAAGAGCGTTAAGAGATATGAACTGGGTGTTGTTTTTGGCTGTGTTTGATACACGGAGCAAAATGAGAACGATAAGAACGAAATAAGCTGCCACATGAAATCAATGTAAAATAAACAGAGCGAGCTATAGCGTAATATGGGCTGTGATCTTGTGAAAACAGTCTGATCTTTAAAAAGCTCAATGCACCAAACGAAGCCACAGCCTCGTAATTATTACCATGTTCCAGAAAAGGTAAATGAAAGGTTTTCTCTCCTGTTTGAGAACCAGTTCACTGTCGGATCACATGGGCGAGGGTAGCGTGCCGTGCTGGATTTGGGCTGTGTTTGACAGTGTGAACTTTGACCTTAACTCTCACTGGAGCTGCGGGCCAAAGCAAACAGCATCTCCACCGACATTCACATGCACATTCATAACAATTTACTTACTGTTGTGTTTAATATTTACATATTTATATACAGTATGTATATATATTGTTATATATATTTTCAATATCTTTTCAATATATTTAAAAATTAATACAGAATTTTTCTGTCTAGTGTATTTAACTGAAATTAATTTTAGAATGAATAGTTTGAGCCCTGTTGCTTTTATATCAACTGTTCTCAGAGTTTCTGACCCTGCTGCATAAATGTTTGCTCTTTGTGTATTCCTCTATGGAATATGTCCCTCTTGGATTCTGAAGTATCTGTGCTATAGGTGACCAGCGGCTTGTTGTTTGTCTGTGTCACCCTTATTTGTCCTAAGATTTGATGGACATAAGAGGGAGTAAAAAAGATTTTATCTGTGCGGTTTGATAATCTTTGGCTTTAATCATACCGTCCTGTCTTCCCAGAAGACTCGTCAGATAAGCAGGATGCCATAATCCTCAGTCAGAAATGAGGGCTGTTAAAATCAATGCCTCATATACACAAACACAAGTTTTCATTTAGCTACACTGAGTCACACACACACACACACACACACACAACTCGGTGATGGCAGGTCATACAGGTAATGTCTTTCTCTGTCTGCTTTTTATCGTATTCTGTCCACCTTGTCCTTCAGACTGTCACTCAAATCCATACGCTTGGTCAGTTGACAGCACCTTGAAGCCCAGAGATAAGATCTAATCTTCAAGTGATTATTTAGAGTGGACAGCTGAAGGTAAAAATCAATTTCAAGCTTTAGTGTGTGTGTGTGTGTGTGTGTGTGTTAAATTTAGAGCTGTCTGTGCAGACAAATGATGGTGCTCTTGAAATCCTGAAAACCTTTGGTCGCCCCAGTTTTCCAGATGTCCTCTAAGTGTCTTTTCTGTTTACAGAGACACAATCAGCAAAAGGTTTAGACTTCTTTATATCCCCTCCCTGTCTGTTGAAATGCTCAAAAGTTTTAGCCACCATAAAATCAAAACTACTAATCCAAACTTGTACTTCCCCTCTGGAACGGCAGACATTCTCTGATGACATCAGTCTGGAGGCTTGGGTGGAGCCAGAGCTGTTAACCACTCCCTCCAATGATCAGTCTGCTGTGAGCTTTGAATCACCTACTTTTCTAGAGCCAATCAATTCTCAGTAAAAAAAAGAGCCACGCCCCTATTTTTTCAGTTTAATTTTTAAATACGTTCAAAAAGACTTTAAAACTTTCAAACAGAACTTTCAGGAGAGTTCTGAAACTGATTTCCTCCAAAATATCAGAAATATTACCTGTATACCTTGTACTGCGGTGCGGCAGCAGAGTAGATAAATCAGTGTCAATAAAAATGCTTCTGTCGTGGAAAATACATGTTCACTTACCACTGCATTATTACTGGACTCCATTATTACTGTTGGCAGAGACACACAGACATGACTGAGAACTTGCTGAAACATGGTGGAGCTGCTCTTGTGTTTAATTAGACCCTGAAATGAAAGAGATGAGGAATCTCAGCTATGTGTGAGGAATGCTCACGCAGGTAAATGGGGTGTTGTGTCGTTTGTGGAAGACTAGAGCTGATCTGCTGATAGTATATTCATATACTGGTACTGCACAGAAACGAACCGCTTGCTTGAATATTCCAGAATATTCTTCCTTGTGAAACTTCCTTGCAAACGTTTTTGTTTGGCAACGGTTCTTCTGTGTGGTCCGGTTAGAGGTTCTGATAGACCTGATAGATTTGTTTTTGTCCAACAGTGTTAAACAATCATTCCAGCCAGGAATCAAATCAATTTAAATCATAACATGGTATATGTTAAGTAAAAATTGGATATTATTATTTCAAACGTAACTGTTATGTTAACACAGAGGTGATCAATTTTTGTTTAAGGGAAAATTCTTGAGAGGTTAATTTCAACGATTATGTGTTGGCTCAAATGTGATTCTTTCCCAAGCAAAATTATCCAAATAATGGCCATTGCTTTACCACCCACAACTGATTACCTGTATTTACCCTAATGTAAGAGTGTTTAATTACATCTATGTAAAAATCACATGTTGTTTTTTGTAATGATGGCCCTTCTACATACTTTTTAAACTCTGGCACAAGGTCTGGTGTCTCTTTTCATTTTGAACTTGACCTTGAGCTGCTAAGTACAAGCAGTTGTTCGTCTCTCGTCATTGGCCGAACACCAGAAAGCTTTCAAGCTTTGATTTGCTGGCACTTTTCAAGTTGGAGCTACACTGTAGAATCTGGCGCTGCGGGATGTAAATTTTGTAGGTCCGTTTGTGGGTTCAGCTGGACGTTCTCAGGATGGAGCCTGAAGGAACGAGGGTGACCTGCAGGATCTTCAGATCCTTTGTAAATATGGGCCTTGATTTGTTTTTAAGATTGTTGTTCAGGTTACTAAATCAGTGCCTTGGATACAGAGAGAGAGAGAGAGAGAAAGAGAGAGAGACACAGAGAGAGAGAGACAGAGTGAGAGACCCATAATCTCAAACCCATAATACTGGCATTGTTAGTTACTTTTGGAACTGAGCTTCAGAAGACTTCATCACACACAGTTCATGTTCTGTGTGTTATCAGCACCATTTATAATGAGATCTATTCTTCATCAAACCCTTCAGCACAGATTTGTTTCACAATACAGTTGGGAATTGTTGCAGTTTAAATTGGAACCGCAGCCTCTTGGTGCATTTTAATTTGTGTGTAATCCAGTCGCCAGCTATCTGCAACGCATTATTCCCCTCATTCATTCTCTGGTAAACCTTATCAGCTGTAACCTCCTGATCCTGAGACAGCAGTCAGAAGCAAGCTGTGTTACAGTAACATGAGTACCAGCATGCCATTCTCCGAAAGTCTCCTCTGACACGCACGATTCCCTGCACACAGCCTCAGAGGAACGTCCATATGCAGTCCTGTGAGCCATTACCTACACTGAGAGACTGTTTGATAAAAAGTGACTACATCTGTGTGTGCTACAGTAGAAGCACTGCAGGATTGGGAATGACTTTGGAAATTCCTGTTTGATTCATCACATCAGGTGGAATTTTCATTCAAATGTAATTGAGATCAGAGTTAATGACGTTGACGTTGAGATTAGCACAACAACTGTTTTTGACTTTCAAACTAACACGCCATGAAGGTCTCCTGTACACGCAGACTGTATGAATGCTCAATTTTCAACAGTGCGAATTGATTTGTTGGCGAAAAACCTGACAACATCGTATTGGTAGTAGAATCTGAAAACGAGGCCCAGTTAGACCCCCGCGGTGAGGTCTCAGATAGCCACAAAAGCGCAGAGAAATCCACTCAGTGACGACTGGACTGAAAAGATAATAATAACAGAGATCACGGGAAGTAAGCCAGTGTATGGAGGCTCAGGGAAGCGCTCCAGACTGCTCATATCCACCGAGCTGTAGAGATGCTGTTGTGCTGAGGATCAGCTGCGGCCCAGTGGATTGATTGTATGTGAATCCTCTTGAGTTCTAGAGTTTATGGAGCTGGAACATGAACATACGTGTGCTGATGTGTATTCCGTGATGGATCCAAATGTCCTGTATAAATTCCAGAACCTGCTGCGAATACAACAAATGTGGGGAACAAACTTCAGGGTCCACCAGTTTCAGTGGCCATATGGATAAACATCTTCCCCCTAAACCAGGGATTGTGGGTTTGAGACCCATCTGGAATAGATTTTTCTGGAGGTAGTGTACACTGCTCCTTTAGCTAATCCATAACTTTAATAAAGACACTTAATAGAAGCACTTTCTCTTCTGTACTTCTGTTCAATGTTTTGGCTTTTCATTGAAATTCTCTATTTTTACATCATGGATACTGTTGGCTCTTCACTGATGCATTACTTGTGTTTTTCGTTATCTGTAGGTCGCCTCTTGTACAAGCATCTGCTAAATGAATAAATGTAATGATATGAACTCTTGGTCTTTCAGAGCTGAAGTCCACTGGAACTGCCCATCATTTTGCCTTCCTGCTCAACTCGACGGACTACAGAATCCTTCAAATGGACGAGGATCATGACCGCATGTACGTGGGCAGCAAAGACTACATCCTGTCTCTAGACCTGAATGACATCAACAAAGAGCCGCTCATTGTAAGATCTCTCCCTCTTTGTTTTTAACAGTTTCTATTAATAGGGCACTACCAGCTAACAATTTTAGGTTGTAAAAATGTTTACCTAATGTTTCCATTTTTGTTCTAAGAACATTAGCTGGATATAAACGTTTTTTCTTTTCAACAAATGGTCGATGAAGAGAGGTGCTTAAACTCGAGGTTGTCGCTCATCAAACACAGGAGGTCCAACCAAATATTTCAGACATTTAATATTTGTGAAACCTGCTCCTGTTCATGCTAGCTTCATGTTATGTTATGTAATCATTTACAGAAGCTGTCTAATGAAACGTGAGTCTTTAATGGTTTAAACAGAAACAGGACAGAAAAATATAAAGTATTTGTGGAAATGGCCTCTTTCTCTCTGCGAGTCAAATTGCAAACGATGAAAACGATGAGCAAGTCTTGGCAGGAACAAGCTTGAGCTGGTCACTGGAGATTTGGATGACCAACTCTTGTTTATTTATCTCTCTCTTTCTCCTCAGATTCACTGGCCCGTCGCTCCTCAGAGAAGAACCGAGTGTGTCCTCTCAGGAAAGGACATCAATGTAAGATACACACATTGATGTTCTCTTTAGAAGCTCTTTCAGCATAAGCTCAGTCTGCACTGTTGCCAGGGTGCCATCATCCTGGCCAAGCAAAAAAAACACAGTCAGTCGTTCCAACATGTGCGTGTCAGGAATGAATTTTTGTTTTGAAGTATCGTTTCACCATGTGAGTTCTCTTTGTGCGTGACAGTGCCCATGATATCATTCTGTTCCGTGTCGTCAGGGCGAGTGCGGTAATTTCATCCGTCTCATTGAACCCTGGAACAGGACTCACCTGTACGTGTGTGGAACAGGAGCTTACAACCCCATCTGTACCTATGTGGACAGAGGGCAAAGGTCACAGGTAAACCAGCATTCACAGGTGACCGGCCACCATTTGCAGGTCAGGGTTCAATCTGTTGGCTACTTTAGTTAAAAGGTATTATGTCATTAGAGTGGAATGTTTCCCCACCCTGGATCAAAGAGGATAATCTTTACCACCTGTATGTCTAGTGACTGTGTTAGTGAGGGTAATTGTATTTAAATACTTTTCGTTCCACCTCCCTAACCATCTTCCATCATCAACCATTGTCACTAAAAAAGCTATTCAGAAACTCTTATATACATAAAATGGGGTCTGAGTGCCTGAAATCTGGGGGTTGTTCTGTTTAAACTTGCAAATAAAGTTTTTAGCATTTTGACAAAATTTTAAATGGAAAAAAATTGGCATGAAATAATGTTAAAGTCATCATGTTGAATCATCAGTGCGTGTCACCATTTTAAAGTAAAACTGAAAAACTGGGGGCGTGGCTTGTTTGTTTTCACTGATTTGATTGGCTATAGAAAAGTAGACATTTTAAAGTCCGACATCATTGTTTGATTGACATGCAAGATGCTTGTTAATTCTGTTTCTTGCTGAATTTTTTTACTGATAATATAGTTTGCTAACACCGTTTTAATTAGAAAACTCTAACAAACATTTTCAGATGCTGTCTCAAACTTTTGGAAAATCAATAGTGTTCTGCTTTTGCATGCTTGTGACTTTGCATTCTGTAGGCATGTGCTAACCTGAGTCTAGCATGCGGTGCATGTTTAAAACACAACCGCAGCTGTGCATGATCAGTTTATCTTCATGCTTTCCCGTACGAATGCACCAAACAGCAGCCATCATTCTAGCATTTCAGTGTTTTCCATAGGACAAGAAACAGGTCAATCTCCTGGCTTGTGATTGTGTAAACAGAACAAGAGCATTACTGAGGAACACGCCTTGTTTTATAGGCCACTCTCCAAGATCAGATGCCTCGCGCCGGAGGCCGAACCAGTCGGGCTGCTGACCCTAGTGCTTCACCAGAACCGTACGCACCCAAGGTTTGTCGTGAACAATAGGATAGAAGCTCCTTTTGAACTTATTTTGGTCTTTTCCTTTGGGCCAAAAGAGATGCCTTTGAGTCACACCACACTCCTGACATGGAAGTTCAGTAGCTTTGTGTAGAAAGATTCTGTTCTCTGGCGGTCTATGGATTTTCAACAGCTGGTTTTCTCGGTTGCTGAAGGCGTTGAGAGGAACAGGAGAGGAACTTTTAGTTTTTGAGCTTCTCTTTCTCAGGTTTGCCTACACTTGTCTAAACACTACATTTTGGCACAGCAGTGTAGCAGAAAAACCAGAGATTACACCCACACCCTCTGTCAGACTCCATCATGACTTGAAAGTGATTAGTCAGCATTAAATCTGTCCATGGTTGTTGCATTTGTGGTGTGCGTGTAAAAGCTTTATAGGATAGTTCCAAAAAAAACTTCAGATAGTTTGTCGAGACTTGAAATTGCTGAACGTACAAAATCATATCTAAGATACAGAGAAACAGCTCTGTTCATATATCTGCAAAAATCCCCTTCAAAAACAAACGATACAACAAATGACTTACTGTAACTGGCATGCAAACTGCATGAAGCTGAGTGTGTTTTTAGCTTGAGAGAACCTGTTTTCTCTAATAGCAGAATGTAATTGCTGTCACTAACTTTCAAGGACATGTAGATGCTGTTGAAAGGCTCAACAAGAGAAATTGCTCATTTTCTCTGGCAACCACCAAGAACCTTGGAAATATAAGAGATTATGGAAACAGAAGTGATTCTGGATCGATCAACGATTATGGTTTTATGTATTTTGTGTATTGGTGTTGGACTTTGACAATATGGAAGGTGCCAACAAGGCGAACAGGCAAATCAAAAGATTGTTTCTAAAAGATATTTTATGTGTATTACCACCTTGATATAGTTGTTCCTATTCTTTTTCACAGTAACCGAGTGTACATTTCACTTCCTGGCTTCACCTCAACATGCTCTTAAATACTGGAAACTTAAAGAGTCTTAAGTAATCTGAGAATCAATATGCTGATCTAATGTTCACTTCAGTCATTAATGAAAATCCTGTGTGTGCGTCTATGTGTGTGTGTGTGTGTTCTCTTCATTCCAGGAATACATTTTCCGCCTGGAGCCAGGTAAAGTGGATTCTGGGAAAGGAAAATGTCCCTACGACCCCAAACTGAACAGCGTCTCAGCTTTGATAAGTACGTTCCTCTTACCTAAAGGCAGAGTAGACCATCTTTTCCAGAAACATGTTTTGTTGTGCTGGTTCAAAGTCTCTTCACATCCTGACAGCAGTTACTAAGGACGATGATCTAAATATATTATAATCAATGTATATCTTCTGTGGAAGGTGCAGGACCATAAAATGTTTGTTCCATCACTTCAGTTCAAATGCAATTGTTAAATTAGATGCTTTCTTTTTTCTCCTTTCATATTTCTTTTGTCTCACAATCCAGTCGGTTCATTCTTCTTAAGCTTGTATTTCTTTATCTCCCTCACCGTTCTCTGGCAGATGGCCAGCTGTATGCCGGAGTCTACATCGATTTTATGGGAACGGACTCTGCTATCTTCCGCACATTGGGCAAACACACTGCCATGAGAACCGACCAGTACAACTCCCGCTGGCTTCATGGTACCAGATCTTCAGAATATCTTTAACTGTGGCGTGACATCAGGAGGAACTGTGCCAGATATAAATATTCAACACTGACCTTTATTATACAGCAGGGTTTAAATGTTTGGAACCACATTAATAATCGAGGATTTAAAAAACAAAATTCACATTTTTGACACACAAAAATTTGCGCATTAAGATGTTTCATTTTTAGGTCACTGGTCAAATGCGTCTAAATTTGCGACATGCATACCAAGAAGAAATAACACAGATGTTTCTGTTTTAACATTTTTGCTTAAATTGATCGTCTCTCAATATCGTTTATAATGAAACACTTTGTGTTCAACTAAAAAAAATTCAAAATTTAAGCATTTTCAATAGAGATCTTGTCACACTGTAATTTATATCTTTGTGGTCTGAAATATACTGGTCTACAAACTCTTAAGTCTTTTTTGCTGAGTCATGCTGGGACTTTGGGTTGCTTGGCCCTGGTATTGGGTGAGATTCCCTCCTTTGTTAAATGTGACCCCTCGTATTTGGCTCTCATCAGTTCCTACATTAGTTTTATCGGTCAAAGGTGTCAGCTGTGATGACATCACAGCTGCTGTCAGAGACATGTGCGTGTTGGATATTATGAATGAGATGACAGACTAACAGCGAGTGATGCCACCAAACGCTTCTCATCAGTTGCACTTGCCCAACCATTGAACATTGTTATTTAATATGATCCATTCGCTGTTCTGTTTTCGTTCTTCCTGCTTTTATCTCTGACCATGATTCATCTCTTTTTTTTCCTGCCTCTTTCTGGTTTTTTTCCTCCTCCTGTCTCTTCTCAGATCCAACATTCGTTCATGCTCAGCTTATTCCTGACAGCGCGGAGAAGAATGACGACAAGCTGTATTTCTTCTTCCGTGAGAAAGCATCTGAGATGGGTCAGACTCCCATGGCCCAGTCCAGGATCGGCAGAATCTGTCTGGTGAGAGCGAGAGCAGACACAAACGCAGATATCTCCGATAAAATTCTCTCATTCCTCACTCTTGTGTGTGTAGCGGTTTGGAGTGTGAATCTTTAGGCCTTTCGTGATTCGATTTGACTTCAGTTTGGAGACTCGTAATCTGATTGGAGAATGATTCTCAATAGATCTCTGTTTAGAGCAGGAGCACAAATCTTATTTAGCTTTTTGTCTTCAGTGATTAAACTACTTCAAAGGCTCCAGCACACTATGTTTGTGTAGTGGACCGTCTCCAGTATCTGTAACACTTTGCTTTCTGCACAGTTTTGCAACAAAACACAATTATTAATAATGAATTATAAATGTTTATGGATCGATCCATCATTGTTTGAGAAAGAATCAGTTTTTGCCACAGACCCTCTCCCCCCGACTAACAGAGAATGTTCTCCGAATGTTGGCTAGCGTTCTCTAAAAATTCTCAGTTATCATAAAGCATTCTTGCAGAAATGTTAGTGGAATGTTGTACATCATATCTACAATGTTATTCCTAAGGTGTTAGCAAAATGTTTAAATAACGTTCTTATAACCAAGCAATTAACGTTAATGCGTCTAAAAAACTGGACGTTTTGAATGTTCCTGTATCTTTCGGAATAACATTTTTAACGTTACTTAATGGAAAGTTAGGGAAACGTTCTTATAATAGCAATATCCTGTGCTGAAGCAGAAGTCATATCTGCACACACATGCATGGCAAGACAGTGACACAGTTGAGTGACAGAGCCTCACTTTCATCATGATCCATCATTGTCCAGGACCTCCTACACCAGCAGTCGCTTGTTTCTGGTTATTTTTGCTGTTCTGATGTGAATCAAACACGCATGTTTGTAGCGTGTGGGAAGCTGCTGGCGTCTGGTCAGCGGGCATCGCTCTGCCTCATTATTGAAGTTGGCTGCCGGCCAGAGCAGATGGGGCTGAGCGGTGCTCGGAGCCAATGTTTACAACTCAGTCACAGCCAGTTAATGCAAACCCACAGAAATAGCCGCGCGAGAGAGACAGATACTGATGTACAGCAATGTCTGTATTTCACAGTTACAATCTGGGTGTTTGACGGCCGTCCATCAAACTGCACAGGAAATATTCTTAAAACGTTGTCTTTTATTACAAAATGTTCATGCAGTAACATTTTTAGAACGTTTTTAACATTATATATCATATCAAACATTATTCTTAATTGTTATCGTTTTAAAAATGTTGCAGAACTTGCAGCCTAAACTCGTTAGCTGGGTAAAAACTTTGCGGGGTCTAACGGCACTTTGTAAGCTAACGTGACCTCACTTCCTCTACAGAACGATGATGGAGGACACTGCTGTCTGGTGAATAAGTGGAGCACCTTCCTGAAGGCTCGGCTCATCTGCTCTGTGTCTGGCTCTGATGGCATTGAGACACACTTTGATGAGCTCCGTAAGTCTCTGTTTTACTGGAGCTTTAGTATCTGGATCAGCTCCTGTTTTCTGTGCATATTGACAATTCATCTAGTTTACACTTCATATTGGTTTGACAAAAAGCAAATTTGACTTAATACTGTAAAGTCATAATCCTGATTAGGATGTCATTTATTTTCTTCTTGTTGAATTGGTCTTTTATATTTAATTAAAAGTGTCTAATTCAGAGGTCTCCAATAAGGTCCACAGCGCTGCAGAGTTCAGATGGACTGACAGAAACATCTAGGAGGTTGTGTTAGAGCTAAACTCTGCAGGTCTGTGGACTTTCAAGAACGTGGATTGGGGACCCCTGGTCTAACCTTTTGAATCTCCTACTTCTTATAAGACAAGTTCTTCATATAAGACAATACTGTACTTTATGTTGTTACGTATGTTGTATCTTAAATATTTAGTACCATAATGTAAATCAAATACATACCATGACATTTAGCTATAAATAGAAATACACTTTAAAGAATACCAGGGTGCTACTATGATACATTACCATGTTACTATGGTACAATACCCCACAAACCATTGTACTTGTTAATACCCTCTGATGGCATTAATTTGGGTTAACTTCCTGTATGGAGAGTGAGGGGTTAACCAGAGATCCAGTTATATTCGGTTCTGTTCGCTCTCTGTGTTCTTACTGAAAGGAAAGGTCTTTTATTTGCGGACAGGGCGTGATGTAGCTCATTTGTGGAAAGTGCTCGTGTCTGATGGTTCAGTGGATATGTCTCTCCAGAGGGTGGAAAACTTGGAAAAAGTAATTTCCTGCTTTTCCTGTACGTGCGGCGCGTAACATTTGTACTTGAGCGTGAAGCGTCACAATGGCCTGAGAGAAATACATCTAAAAGCAGGAAGCAGTGTAGTATCAAAGATCTGATGGAGTTTTATGATGCCAAATTAGACGACTGCAAAAAGACGCATTACGAGATATTAACACAGCGAAGAAGCACAAACCTCAGTTTGTACAATTATGTGCAAAAAACTGTGGCTTCGTGCAGAATGTGGCAGATTTGCGTGCACACGTGTGTGAGGTAATGCGCGGATTAATGCGTGCCTGCAAGACATGAGGTGCATCTTAACACGCTTACACAAGATGGTGTGGGAGAGATTGATTGACAGGACAGAATAGGACCTCAGACGCTCTTCGGAGGCGAATGAATCTAAACGCATGATTGCTAGATTTTTATTGCTTCTGCAACGCGCTTAAATTGGGTAAACGACCGTTGTATGGTGGTTCATTTCACGGCACACAAGATGCCCTCAGGGCTGTTTTCCCGCCTCTCTCTCTCTCTCTGGTTCACCATCACCGTGTCGCTGTGTTTGAGGAATGAAGTTGTCGGTGGAGTTTTTCCTGGATGTTTGCTCTTATTCTCAGAGGAGCAGTGAGGTTTATATGGCTTGTGGGTTTTTTCGTGGCTTGGCAAGAGCGATTTTCTAGCTGGATTGGCCGTGTAGTGTGGGATTTTCCCTCACTGCTTGATTACTTGGTGTCTGTTAGCCGTGACTGCTCGTATATAAGCTCATCTGTCTGTGTCTGAAGGGACATCTGTCTGTTCTTTTACGTCTTGCGTTTATTATTGCCTAAAATATCTGGGGCAAATTCACGACAGTTAAATCAATTCGTGTGCAATATTTCTAATTCGGTAACCTCTGACAAACCAGTTTAACCGATGCTAAATGTGTTCAAATAGCCCTGCGCTGTGAATATTTAAATTATTTTATCAATCTTTTTGACACACACATATTTTCCATGCAAATTAGGCTTATTATAAATGGCTAATTTTGTGCTGAAACAACGCAGTCACCACATGACAATAAAATCATTCTTTGTTCAGTTCCTCACTTCTTGTTTTTTTTTGTCCTATTTTATATTTTCGCTCTCTTCTCTCCGCTAATAATGTCCCTCAACTAAAATGAAAACATTTCATGGTGCTGAGTGGCTCTGGCGATGACCCCATTAAAAACCACCTCGCTCTGACCGTTTCACTCTGTTTCTCCCGAAGGTCTTGTCTCGTCTTTCTCGTTTTGGCCAGCTGAACATCTCTGGTCCTTTGTGGTTAATTTGCGTCGAAACTGCTAGCTGAATTTTGCAGACTGAAACGCAAACAGAAACAGAGACCGAATGTGCGAGAGGTTTGGATTGTTTTGCGAATGCAACGTCTTTTGTGTGGTGTCAACAAACCTGATCATGTGACAGGAAGAAGCTGAGAATAAATAATTAAAAGAAAAGTCTTATAGTGGTTACGTGTTCTGATTGGCTAAGGAAGGTGGGCCGCCCCTCTGCATTTGTTTTAATTACAGGGCTTAGGGCTGGCGCAGAGCCAGGTGTGATCTGGTATGAAGTACATGGTGTTTTTAATTCATTTATAATTTAGTTGCTGAATGCAAGCAGTACCGGGAATCTGTGCCTTTAAATGATTGTATGTCCAAATGTCCAAATACAGTCTTAGCAATTTCTCAGAAGTATGTGCTTGGCCATCATCAGCAGAGTGCATACTTTAAGTGCATAATGTAAGTATGCGAATAGGCGGCGTCTCGAATATCTTCTAATCCAGGAACTAAAGTGAATCAATCTTTCTTTTAGGGGACGTGTACATCCAGAAGACACAGGACACCAAGAATCCAGTCATCTACGGCGTCTTCTCTGTGTCTGGGTGCGTAAGTTCATGATTGTCTTCTCATAACCGCGAGATCTGATCCTCACTTTTCCGAAGACTCTAAACTCGTCAGGCTGTTTATCTGATTGGCAAGAGAGCTTGAATGGATTTTCTGTCGTATTCAACACCCCCATTCCTCGCTCTCAAAGACTGTTTCTACCATACTGAAAAACAAGTGCCTGGCAGTCTTCTCAGGCAGGGGTACGAGTCCACCAACTGCACAAAGTGAAGCAGCTTTTCTGTAAATCTGAGACGTGATGTTCTCATAAGAGTTTATCTGCATTATATCATCACGATCAGATGCGAAGAGGAGTGTGTTATCTAAACGCATGGAAATATTACACACCTGCTCTCACAGGCTGCTGTCCGGGTGTGTGTGTGTTGTTTTTCTACCATTATGGGGACTAAATGTCTCCACAACGATGATAAATTTACATACACTACACTGTGGGGAATAGCCATCAGTCTTAACAAGAGAAATTAAACGTATTAAACTGAGTATTAAACGTATGAAATTATGCTTCTTTGGAAATGTACAAATGTTTGTGTGAGGGTTCGGTTTAGGGGTGGGTGATAGAATATATAGTTTGTACAGTATAAAAACCATTAAGTGTATAGAAAGTTCCTGCAAAGCATAGAAACCTAACGTGTGTGTCTGTGTGTGTGAGATTTAATTGGTGAAGCTCTCAATCCTGCATCTCATCTGTGTTTATAATGATAATCTTGTGTTAATGAGTCCAATCAACATTAAATGACATTTGCAACACAAATGACTTCCCTAATGTGATGCACAGGGTCTTAAAGAAACTAGTTTCAAAAGTCTAGACTACTAACTATTATCTATTCTACTACTAACTATTATCTGTTCTGTTATCAGCATTACTATGTGCACTGAAAAATTATTTTTTTAGCATTTAATGTCTTCTGCTTGCCCTGAAGTAACCGCACACACTGAACTTGCTGTGGATTCCACGGGTTTGTGCAGAACCTGACGGTCCGTGTTATTCCAGCATGATTTGAGAATTTTCCAAAGGGCTGAAGTAAAGAATTCCGACCTTTTGCCGATACGGGCAGTGTAATAAGTTATTTAATTAGGGACCTTGAAACTTCCAAATCTTTTGGACTTTTGGACCCCACTTCTTTTCCCAGAGTTAAACAGGATATTTAACAAGAGAAACAGGATTTGGTCGGACTTGATTGTAACCATCAGGACTTGAATCATTAAGCGTGTGTGTTTAATATGTCTCTTTAATAAATATCTCCGCATCTGTCTCTTCATGCTTGTATCTGTTTTTTATCTGTAGGTCAGTATTTAAAGGTTCGGCTGTATGTGTTTACTCGATGGCTGATGTGCGTATGGTCTTCAATGGCCCGTTTGCTCATAAAGAAGGGCCAAACTACCAGTGGGTGGCTTACCAGGGTAAAATACCGTACCCCCGACCTGGAACAGTGAGTTTCACTGCTATTATTTAATACATGATACATCTGGCCATTCGTAAGCACAGAAGTACAACAAATAAATCTTATGCCGTTACAAACAGTGTCCAGGAGGAACGTTCACACCCAACATGAAGTCTACGAAAGATTACCCAGACGAGGTCATTAACTTCATGCGCAACCATCCGACGATGTTCAATGCGGTTTATCCGGTACACAAGCGCCCCCTGGTGGTCCGCACCAACGTGGATTATGAATTCACTACCATTACTGTGGATCAAGTGGCTGCGGCAGACGGGAACTATGAGGTTCTTTTCTTAGGAACAGGTGAACACACACACACACATACACACACACACACAAGGGACGTGTTATGCATAAGATTAGACTGATAGATATTTATACCAAACGACTTTCTGACTGATGACATTAACGCTCTTGTGAGCGCTGTTATAAATGTGTGACTCGATTCACGTGATGGTTCACAGATCGGGGAACAGTGCAGAAGGTAATTGTCCTTCCCAGAGATGATCTTCAGACTGAAGAACTGGTCCTGGAGGAGGTGGAGGTCTTCAGAGTAAGACCTTCTTTTCCAATAGTTAAAGAGCCAATGAGGTGTCACGCCTTGTTTGAGGCATTGACATCATTTTCAAACAAAATGTTAATGAGGACGTAGTGTGTGGCTCCTCCCAGCTTTAGAATAGCCAGTAGCCTTTGGATAAAGTCGGGGGCGGGATGCTTCAGATTCCAGAGAGCATTTGATTGGTCAGGAAAATCTAGTGAGAAGCTAAAATGCAGGAATATCATACAAATTATTGATCTGTATTGGTGGAAGTGAGAGTTTGTATTTTCAATGATTAATTTTGTCAAAGAGCAAAATTGTATCATTGTTTTGCAGCATGCTGGTTTATAGTTGTCCTAAAGGCCAAGATAGTTAAAACAACTTAGATTTTGATGTCATGTGGACCTCATAAACAGTAATTATATAATTATATATTAATTATAAATAATTATTTTTTTACATTCATAACTATGCTGTTTTTTTATACTACAGGTTCCAACTCCAATAACTACAATGAAAATTTCACCAAAAAGAGTAAGTTTGACAGGAAATACAACGTCTAAACTCTTGGTAGATGACTTTAAAGAGCAGCAGCCTTGTGGTCCGTGCTCTGACATGAGCTGAGCTGAGGTCTTCTTTCTGTCTGGCTCCTCTCTCCCCTTCCATTGCTTCCTGTCATTTCCATAGGCCACAAATGAACTGATATGATTGTGTTTTCTCTGTGTGTGCAGCAACAGCTGTACATAAGCTCGGCAGTGGGTGTCACTCATGTGGCTCTGCACAGGTGTGATGTGTATGGAGAGGCCTGTGCTGACTGCTGTCTGGCCAGAGACCCTTACTGCGCCTGGGATGGCAAATCCTGCTCTCGCTACTCGGCGAACCAGAAACGGTTTGAGCTTTTAATTGTCACATCATCACCGCATGCACGAGCTGTGCCGTGTGTATAACTCTTGCTCTTAATGAGAGGCGTCGTAAAGTTACATATATGTAAAAAATAATACCGTATGTTCAAAGCCCAGTATGTGTATATCAGAAATGCACAAATGACACGTATAAAGTGCATTATACAGCAAATGCAGGATGCACACAATGCCTCTTGTAGTAGTTTATATATATATATATATATATATATATATACCGGTATGTTTGATTTACATAATGGGTTTTTTTGNCACACAATGCCTCTTGTAGTAGTTTATATATATATATATATATATATATATACCGGTATGTTTGATTTACATAATGGGTTTTTTTGAAGTATTTACGGTCTCAGACTCAAAAGTTCACCGTTTAATTTGAATCAGTTTCCTGATGTGCGATTGGTGGATTTTGTTGTGTAGGCGGAGTCGGAGGCAGGACGTGAAGTATGGCAATCCCATCAGACAATGTAGAGGCTACAATTCCAACGGTGAGAAATGATGACCGTTTGCATTCGTTTGTAAAAGCGACCCTCTGCTGGTTTTAGAAGAACACATTCTGATGTTGGTCATTGATTTCTGGCAGCCAATAAGAACACACTGGAGACAGTGCAGTATGGAGTAGAAGCAAGCACCGCCTTCCTGGAGTGTCAGGCCAGATCTCCTCATGTGTCAATCAAGTGGCATTTTCAGAAGGAGAACAGTGACAGGAGACGAGAGGTGTGTGTGTGTGTGTGTGTGTGATGATTCCTCACCTCCTGCACTCTTTATATGCCTAATAACTCATTGACATTTATATAGCGTTGAATATTGTGTAGTTTCCTTTGTCACACACATGTAGTTTATAATATAGTAGTGTAATATTGTAATAATGTTTATTGCATAGGGCTGGGTTTTCAAGAGTCATATCTAGAGACCAAAATATCATAGAGACTAGACATAGGAACTTCTAGCAACTGTCTAGCAATAATGTTACTGTACAAACAACCACTTATTAACAACTTAGCAGTGCCCTATCTAGCAGTGCCCTATCTAGCAGTGCCCTATCTAGCAGTGCCCTATCTAGCAGTGCCCTATCTAGCAGTCCCCTATCCAGCAGTGCCCTATCCAGCAGTGCCCTATCCAGCAGTCCCCTATCTAGCAGTCCCCTATCTAGCAGTCCCCTATCTAGCAGTGCCCTATCTAGCAGTCCCCTATCCAGCAGTGCCCTATCCAGCAGTGCCCTATCCAGCAGTGCCCTATCCAGCAGTGCCCTATCTAGCAGTCCCCTATCTAGCAGTCCCCTATCTAGCAGTCCCCTATCTAGCAGTGCACGTTGACTATTAAAAAACAGAAATATTCAATGTAAAATCTTGATGTGAATGAAAAAGTTCACATCCATGTTATTTGTTATCTGTGTGTGTGTTTCAGATTCGTCCAGACGGGCGTGTAGTTCGCACAGACCAGGGTCTCCTCCTGCGCTCTCTTCAGCTGTCTGACGGAGGTCTTTACCAGTGCACCTCCACCGAGAAGAACTTCAAACACACACTGGTCAAGCTGCAGCTGGTGGTTCTTTCCTCCCGCACCGTCAACAACATCCAGACCGAAAGCTCCATCCCTGCCATGCCGCCTCTCCACGCCAGCGCCTGGACACCCAGCGCCGAGCAGTACAAAGACCTGCTGACCATCCTCAGCCAGCCTGAGATGGGCCTCATCAATCAGTACTGCCAGGACTATTGGCAAATGGGGGATGACCCCGCGGCCCATGCCCACAGGAAGAAGGACCTGAAGGAGGCCACGAAGGACCTCCGAAAACCGCGAAACAGGAGACACCACCATGAGCAGAACAGCGTGGCCGAGACATGAGAGGGAAATTGTCCAGCTCTCTCCAAATTTCCCTCAAACACTCCGTGACCTGCCAGAACCAAGGCTAACATTGAGATGTTTCATCACGCCAAAATATTCAACGTCTACCACAGACTGAAGAGGAACATAAACGAGACATTTCTGAGGACAGTATTTATTGTAGGCTGTAAATACTTTAGATGCTGTGGATATCTTTGTATGGAAATAGAGCAAAAGAAAAGAGGAGAAACGGTTTGTGTATAGATCTTCTGTGCAAATATTTGATCATAACTTCCCTCTCAGTGTATTTATTACAGTGGTTTGAGCATAACACACTGTGTGACTGTTTTCATGACATAAGCTTTGGTGTTTAAACCACTAACCGGATAGTTAATTATTAGTTAGGAGCTTTGGACACTTAAGATCCCTGATGGACAGTCTGACTGCACTTCATGTTTTGATTCTGCAGTTACGAGAGACTGCAAGATGTTGTACGTTTAGCAGAGACTCTTTTAGCCCAGCACATGTTTGCATCCGCTGCAGATGTACGGAAACATTTTTACATATATTTGGTGCGTCTGCGTATTCTGTGACCCTGAAGAGGAAAAAGAAACTTTAATATCATTGAAAAACTCTTTTAGTCTTCTTGATCTTCCTATGTTGCTATGCTAATGTGTGTTAAATATAAGACCTTTCTGTATGTTCAAATATTTGGTTGTTAATTACAGCTTCCTGTACAGTATGTACATCGACACATGTGTAAAGTATGTACTATTGCACGCGCAGAATTTAAGAAAGCTAAAACTGGGGTTCGAAACCGGTTCGTCTCTTTGCAAATTGGAATTGTTTAAAGTAGCCTGTTAAAAATATAATATACTGTATGTAACTCTCTGGACATTTACAGTAAAATGAACAAAAAACATGTCCAGGTAAGCACCTCAATACATTATTAGATGATCTGGGCCATGCATAAGAGATCTCTGAACTGAAATTCTAGGAGCATTTGAGTTTGCATGAAATGTATTTGTACTGTACAGATGTGTAGTCAAATTCTGGATATGTTGCTGTCTGGACGTCTATGAACGGTCTGTGAAAATGATTTGAGAGAGAGAGAGAGGAGAGGATGATTTTTAAAGACAAAGGACTTGAGTGACTGAATCGAGCACAATTCATTGTTTCGCTTCCGTTGAGTCTGTAAACGGACTGTGTGACAAGACTGTTCATTTGTGAGACATTATTCATTGTTGTGGTTTGTCCACTTGTTTTGTCTTTTTTAGGATAACCGAATGTGAAAAAAGATCCAGAATTAGATGTTATGGACAGTTAATGTTATAGTAATGTATTTTTAATTTGGTTTTTTTTCCATCGTTGTCGTTGACTAATTAAAGTTATATATTTGATATATAACAAAAACAGGGTCAGATCCTCTTTACAGAAGTTACTGGGTGAATCTTTCATTCGTTTCAGTTTTAAAGAGAGTTCACCCAAAAATGATAAATTACTTTTGTTTCTCCAAACCTCAAGGGTTTATACTGTTCTCCATGAAACACGAGGGGAGGAATTAGAAACACAAGGGGGCAAATGTACACCTGTGGTTTCCATTCTGTCCATCCTCAGATTGGGGTCAACGAGCTCGGCGAGGGAACAGACTAAAGCGCTGCGCAGTGTTGCACTACGCAGAAAACATGAACCGATCCTGTTGACTGTAGTGAGGATTAGAATTAATTTTAGAGTTTCCGAGTTCATCGGATGTTGATTTTCATTTGGGCTCATTTCATTAGAAACAATCCATGTTTTACCGCTCATATACAACTCAAATCGGCCTTCTGCTGTGATGCATAAAGATGTTAAATCCTTAACAAAAATCAGTTATTGAGCAAGTAACTAGATCAGTGTTGAATGTCTTACCTTCCCCTAGTTCTCAACAGTACATTTATAATTGGATCTATCAGCTCTGATTTACCAGGAAATGTCAGTTTGATTTAAGTTGACTATATGTAAAGTAACTTGCAGTTTTATGAGACAATAAAAAAAAGTTTTCAAGTTGAGGAAAACAAATGCAGACAGACAACAATGCAACACAGACCATACGAGATTTAGTTTAATGATAAATCATTAATATTTGTATTTTTTATAACATAGTTATTAACATGATAGAAAACAGTTTATATTTTATACATATTTGTAATATCACATCACAAACTGTTGTAATATTTGTAATATCACATCACAAACAGGCTCAATGACACCCTTTCAATGTGTCTGTGAATACATTAACTAGATTATCACCTTCTGCTGACCACAGCAGCTTCTCCTTAAATCTCAGGTTAGTTGACCTTTCCATCCTTTGAAGCCTTCTGTCCTTGTTCTTCATTGGCCACACCAACCCAGGTGATCTGAGACATCCCCAAAATCCCCCTAAGACTCAATTCACTAGGTCACCGAAGCAGAGCAGGCGCCAGTTGAGGTGCGAGCGGGTTTGTCGACGGCACCTGGAGGCCTCCAGACAAGCAAGTGGTCATCAGCCGGACTTCTCCCGGAGCAAGCGGCAGTATGGGGGCCGGTGCGAGCGCTGAGGAGAAACACTCCAGGGAACTCGAGAAGAAGCTGAAGGAAGATGCCGACAAAGACGCCAGGACCGTCAAACTTCTGCTGCTAGGTAACCACAGATGTTTGGATGTTGTAGTGATCACCCAGCTAACACATCACAGTACATAACAGATCAGTGTTCAATTCACAAGGGTAAGTTTAGAAGAATGATATATAATTTAAGCTGTTGGGTCAGATTTTGTGGGAAATGTCAGTTTGGTTTAATTTGGTTTCAACATGTAAAGTATGTAAAGTAACCTTTATAATTTAAACAGAGATGGTGTTAGTAAGCAGAAGGTACTGACTGCAGCTTTAGGCCTAATACTAATACTAGGCCTAAAAACAGGCCTAATACTAAAACAAATCTAAATTTCAGTTTAAGTGGGAGAACCAACATTTCTGTCGCCATCTGAGCTGATTGTTTGCACTGATCTGAAAAATATAATAAAAGACTTGATGTCTATTCAAATCCTATTTTAAAGCAGAACCCTGGAGGTGTTTTAAATGTATTGTACATTAAATCAATGTACAATACAAATAGTATGAACATAACAACAACCTCTAATGATCATAACTGTACTAACATCTAGTTGTCCAGGAGCTGATATGTGTCAGGTTCATTACACAGAGCTCGAAACAGCTTAGGCCACGTATAATAAACCCAAGCCGCTTATTTTAATCCTCCAACAGATAAACAAACCAGAGGACAGGAGAGGAGCAATGCCATTAAGTCACTTAGGAAATCAACATAAAGAAAATAATAATCATTTTAAGTGTCTAACGCTGTTAAACGCAGCCTCTCTCTAGTAATGGCCACACTGAAGATTAAAGCAAACAGTTAACAGAGACAGTGTCATCATATTTCAGCATGTAGCACTGATCCATTTTCCCGTCCGTCAGAAAAAAACAATCTCTTCCATTTTAGAAGTTTTATCTTTTCATCAGATCCACTCTATTAAGACCCTATTAAACCTAATGAGACCCCTATTATAAACTCTTGCCAACTGACTTTAGCACATGCAGGTTTGATGGTATTGATTAGAAATTAAACAGAGAGCCAATAAATCTAGACCCTTCTGTCTTTCAGGTGCTGGTGAATCAGGGAAAAGCACAATTGTCAAGCAGAT
This sequence comes from Botia almorhae, assembly GCA_036877575.1. NCBI lineage: Eukaryota > Metazoa > Chordata > Actinopteri > Cypriniformes > Botiidae > Botia > Botia almorhae. Next base: position 20,411 of record JAZGTJ010001738.1, on the reverse strand, counting down.
GAAGTAAGTTCTGAGGAAACAGAAGCATGATATTAAAATAATTCAGTGCTCGTTCGCTGATGAATGTGTAGTAGCGATGATTCTGCCGCTTTCATCACAGGATTATTCACAAAGACGGTTACTCTCTTGAAGAATGTCTGGAGTTCATTGTCATCATCTACAGTAACACTATGCAGTCCATCCTGGCCATCGTGCGAGCTATGAGCACCCTCAATATTTCATATGGTGATGCTGCTGCACAGGTACAGTACGTGTAAAGGAATATCATTTTCCTAATTGTGCTACGAGTACATTTAGGGTGAAATATCCAAGACATGTTTTGCTCTTCCACGTCTGTACAACAGGCCGGCAGGAGTACAGTACTGTTAGCTTAGGATTGCTTGTAATGGAACAAGAACTGTGTCTCAGATGAAACCGCACTGTAAAAATAAAAATATATTCTCGGGTTCCTGTTTGCAGAAACTTCTGGAGAAACTCTAGATAACCTTCAAAGAAGTCTCTGATCTCTTGTTTAAAGTTTGTGTGATTAAAGATTAACAGGGCACACAAATAAAAATTAATAAGTGCATGAATAAATCATTTATAATATAATAATATAATCATTGATAATATTTAAACACTGCAATATTCTATTAAAAACAAGAATAATGTATTTGGATTTCATGGTATTTGGATTTCATACCTCAGATACTTGAGGTAGGAAATTCATTTATATATTTTTTAGCTATATTTCATTACCGTTCTCTCATTTTGGGGTTAATGGTGGAACCATCGGTTGTCAGAATTCTTGTAGAACAATGAATCAAGTGAACCAGCAACCAAAAGGGTGCCTGTGGGTTCTTTTGAGGGTTCTGCATCAGAACTGTAAATGCATATACAGTGCTACTGTATATCGTGTGAACTATGCGTTTACAGTAGCTGTTTGTTTGCAGGATGATGCTAGGAAGCTCATGCACTTAGCTGACACCATCGAGGAAGGCACCATGCCCAAAGAGCTCTCTGACATCATCTTGAGGTTGTGGAAGGACTCGGGCATCCAGGCTTGCTTTGACAGAGCTTCAGAATACCAGCTCAACGACTCTGCTGGATAGTATGTTATCTTAACTAGTCTTTTAACATCTCAGTTTCCAGTTGATCTGTAATCAAATAATCAGTGCAAGTGGAAAGTTCATTCACCTCCAAAGTCTCCACCTCTGACTCTTTCTCTAAGCTATCTGAATGATCTGGAAAGGTTGATCCAGCCTGGCTATGTTCCTACCGAGCAGGATGTTCTACGATCCAGAGTCAAAACCACGGGTATCATTGAGACCCAGTTTTCCTTCAAGGATCTCAACTTCAGGTACCACAACGACGAGCGTTCTCACCGATATTGACCAACAGAACTGAAAACTCAGTCATTATTTACTCGCTCTTATATCGTTCTAACTATTCTCTTTAACATTATCTCTTGTGTTTTGTGAGGTCAGAGGCGAGCTGGAACTGCATGTCAACAAAATGTTTATTTCTGAGTGAGCTATTGCTCTAAAAATGGGTCAGGTTTATCTCAAATCTCAAATTCAGGTTTTAGGTCAAATTATAAATCATTGTTATAAACTTTGACCGTTATGAATCGAGGTAAGGTGAAGAGATCGTGTCGAATTTTTGCTCATTTGAACCAAAAACGTTGCATATTCCAGCTTCAAATGGTGACAGATATAGTCATTGTTAAAGTGTTTACAACTACACAAGAAAGACAAGTCTTACCAGGATGACACCCATGACGAATTCAGCGGGCACTGAATGCCATATTAACTTCACTTCCTGCTGCGCAGGATGTTTGATGTGGGTGGGCAGCGCTCGGAGAGGAAGAAGTGGATTCACTGCTTTGAGGGCGTGACCTGCATCATCTTCATCGCTGCTCTCAGCGCTTACGACATGGTTCTGGTGGAGGATGATGAAGTTGTAAGTTACCCTTTGCGTTAAACAGGTTAAGACTCTTAACCTATGTATTTACTTATATTATTACTTATATATTACACTTAACCAATATATTGGCCTGAGGAGTCTCCTAAAAGTCTGAGGAGCTCTGACACAAACCAGCCCGAATCACTTTCAGCTCCACAAATGCAAGTAAAGCCTCTGAACTCCTCTGGATGGCTGTGACACGTTTTAGTGACAGAAATGCATGTTCATTCCACCGCAGAACCGCATGCACGAGAGTCTCCACCTGTTCAACAGTATCTGTAACCATCGCTACTTCGCCACCACGTCCATCGTGCTTTTCCTCAACAAGAAGGACGTCTTCGTGGAGAAAATCAAGAAAGCTCACCTGAGCATGTGCTTCCCTGATTATGACGGTGAGACCAAAACCGACAGAACCATATCGCTGTTAACAGATGGATTGAAAATACAACACAACACACACTTTTTTGTTGCCATGGTGATGTTGTTATGACGTTTTATTGATGTTTACAACCATGATGGAATAAACTTATCAAATAGGTGTGCATGTCCCAAAAAAAAAATCACTGGGCACAGGTACTGGACGAAAAATTAAGCATAAATGTCAAAAAAGGAATAAATAACCACACAGTGAAATTAAAGCTCCATATTTGATTTAAAAAGCTGTTAAATGTTTATCAGACCGCGAAAAGCAAAACCAAACATGTACGTCTCTAAACAAGATAAATGATCAATTATTCTGGAAATAGCATCTTTGTCTCTGATTTTCACGATCGGGTGACAGCATCGTCAAACAGTGATGCAAATGACGTTTCCCGTCAGGTCCCAACACCTTTGAAGACGCCGGGAACTACATCAAGATGCAGTTCTTAGATCTGAACATGCGACGGGATGTCAAAGAGATCTACTCCCACATGACCTGCGCCACCGACACGGAGAACGTCAAGTTTGTGTTTGACGCCGTAACAGACATCATCATCAAAGAAAACCTCAAGGACTGCGGCCTCTTCTGAACAGAGAGGTGAGACTGAACCCACAACTCATACAGTGCGGCTGCAGATGTAAACAGCGACGCGTCTATATTTAATAGACGAAAACAACTTTACATGCATGCTAGAAAGTTGTTTAAACAAAAATGGGAAGAGTCTGTGAAAACGTTTGCCGGGAAGATCAGTACACGTGTAATAATTTGTTTTTGGTAATACATCAAAAGAGTTCTATATGTGAATAATGTTTTTTTTCTTTTAGAGAGCAGTGGCTTTCTCATCGACACCCGAAGATGAGATGACCTGTGTCACGCACACACGCATTTGATTACACACACATTACGTAATTTAATACCAGATCTAACAAGTATACAGCATCACTCTCTCTGAAGAACTGGCTCAAAACTGACACAAGGGGTGTTTGGCTCTTGTGGTTCTTCACAAGCGATCTGTCCGGTAGATTTGCGATCACGAGACATATGAAAATGCACTTTGATTTGCAAGACTACAATATGAAGTCCACAAAGAATTTTAAAATGATTGAAGGTAGAGTAGATATTTTTGGAGAGGCTCGCAGAAAGCAAGCAAGCTAGCTTTGACAGCATAAGATCCCACCCTGCGTTCAGTGCAATGATTGGACAAACATTTGATGGTCCTGAACCATCCGCAGAAGACATGTAAGCATATACTTCAACTGCTTAGTGATTGCTATCAGGATATGAAGAGACCAGCGTAACAAAAAATATTTCTGGAAAAAAATCGCCTTCCCTGCCTTTATGCTGTATGTTATAGCAGTTATTAACTGTGCAAAGTTCCTGCTTTTAAGCCGATTGAGGAAGTGTTTGAGGTTTAAAAATAATCATTTTATTTACAGAGGGGTTATAATGTGTGTCCACTGATCAGAATCTCAGGAGAGTGAGAAGACTGATGAATAAAAACATGCAATTTTTGTGTAAGGTGCTTAGCTCAGGAGCACAGATAGACAGCCGATTAAGAAAATGTTTCAATGCACTGATTATATTAGAGCATCAACGCTCTTTATATGAGCACAACTGAATGCAAGTCAACAACCATGTTCCCCTAAACTGCATGAATAAAGCTTCTATACGTAGAAAGAACCATACCTGATGTATTTTGCCTTTCATTTCACACTCGTTTAAATTTTCTCAGTATGAGACTTGTCTTTCGCTGGCTTTAAATTACAGTGCATGGAATATTAAAAGCAACAATTCTGGTTACATACATTTTAAGTTCAATCAAGAGACAAAAACTATTTTCGGTGATAATCACAATGTCTGTCGCTTTAAATTGTGTTTCGTTCAGAACGTTATCCTAGCGTAGACACAACCACACCACTTGCTGATGTGCAGTTTTGCGTTTTATGTTTTTGCTACCAAACAAGTCAAACGTTAGGAAGAAGTTTTGTTGGAAGTTGTTTCAAATCAATTTATTTAAATTTGATTACAGCACAGTGTAGGTGTCCAATTCTCCTTTGTAAACCAAAGGTAAATCACATTGAAACTAACAGATACATTTGATGCTATCAAAGTGAATCTACTCAACCTTAACCAGAATATTCATAACGGATAAAAACACATCTGAATAAATATTAAACCCTAATTACTGAGACCATCCTTCGCATGTGCTGAATATACATTTTAATCGTTTTAATATTTAAAAAAGGCATTCATATATCTAATATTAATCGCTCCTGTAATCCCTTATTATGACTTTGTTCACAAAAGTATCAGTATTACGGAGAACAATTAATGGTCAAATATCAAAAGTTAAATATGAAAATCACCTCTAGGTGGCTGCATTATCACATACTACTGATCCAAAACTGTAAAAGGCACATTGCTATTATTACATGTAATATTTGGTTCAAGAAGTTAAAATATGAAATTTTTGATGCATTTAATTGACATTCATACGCATGAGCATTTAGAAGTAAAATTACTGGATGTTTTGACCTAATTCAGGGATAATCTGCAGGGCTGCCGTTTAAAAATATCTCATGACATGAGTGGAGATTTCAAAACATACTTGTAGGCTTCTTAACAAATCGACTGACAAACACTCGACAGACTAGGAACGAAGCAAAATGTACACATTTGGAACAAAACAAATAAGACAAATAGCTACAGTGTTCAATACCTTGAAAAGCAAGGCACGAAATATGACATCATGAAAATTGTGTTATATTGCAAACTGGATTTCCAGAAAGCCGTTAGATTTCTATTAATGGTGTTCCTGAAAGGTGCACACAGGACAAAAGCCGTAAAGCTTATTCAAGCGTTTGTTCCTCGAGACATTATTTAAACCATGCATAGCCCTTTATAATACTAGATTAAGTTTTCATTAAAACATGGCACTGTAGAAAACCTGGGAAACAAATTGTGTGTAAACACAAGATTGCACAATATAACCATGACTTAGCCCCGAGAATCACAAGTAGTTCTACAACTGATTTTGTGATTCTGAAGAGTCGAATTTGCCCTGAACGTTCTCATTCTTCCACTGATGAGGCAGACCTGTGCTGGATCCAAACACACAACCAAACCCTGGTCCAGCTCGAAACCGACACGTCCACAAAAATCACCACAACAAAAAATGTCAGCTGGTACCAGTGTTTAGTTAATTCTCTGAGCAAAGAGATTCTCAAGTTTTCTGTCTGTAGAGGTACTGAACCCCTCCAGGGGGTTCCCAAAGTGTTGAGGCCTCCAGGGCTCCAGGGGGCAGTACTGACATCACGACAGGCCCACCATGTGCTCAATCTGCCGCATGTACATGCTCTTGAGTGGAAGACTATATCGGCGTTCTTCAGGAATCCGGTCACACTATCAGACAAATAAAAATATATCATTATTTCTTTGATCGCTTGCAAAACGCAAATTATCGTTACACAAATGCGACGTTTTATTTGCATATTTGAAAGACACTTTGAATTCTAATTTTCTTTTACATTTCTTTAATTCAGTATGTGTTCCCTGGGGTTGAACCCAAAAGCTTAATGTTGCAAGCACCATCGGATGATCTAAAATAAACTGGATCCAAGCAATAAACTAGAAAATAGCAGTAAACACAGCTCTCAAAGCTGCAATCCATAACCATGATCAAAACAAACAAAAATCAGTTACTGAACAAGTTTATATTGTACAAATTTATATTATTTATTTTTTATTATTATTTATTATAAGTTTATAGTTTACATCACATTTTAAACGGAGATGGCGCTAGAGAAGCAAAAGCTTTGGACTGCAGCTTTGTGAAAACGGTGAGCAGCTAGTATGTATAAAACGGTTGTTCTTACGTTGCTTATGTTGGCTTGAGGTTCTTTTCTGGGCTCTTCACAGGGTAACTGTTCCTCCCAGCTCTTCTCCCTGAAACGCTGATCGATAGGCACTACATGTCCCTCTGTAGTGAAGATGTATTTATTCTCAGACTTGTGCAGCGGGTTGTCTTCATCAAAGAGCTGTCAAGGGTGGGGAAAATATCATTTAGGGGTGAAGCGTGATGAACAAGACTAAATTTGGCCTAAAAGTAGCCTACAGAATAAAATAATCCAGGGAGGAAACAAGTAATGCAGGGAGAAGTTAAAGTGAGGTGAGATATGACAGGAACATTTCTTAAAGGTTATGGTGAGATAACTCAGTGGAGTACTGACCAGGTAAAGGTATTTGCAGGTTTCACTGAGGAAGAAGCTCTCCATGCGATCCTCTTTGGACTTATCCACCACGTGATGGAGCGTAGCGTAACCACACCTGAGAAGCAACCAAACACATGGAAGTTCAGAGGCCAAATCTAGATCTAGATCATGTTCAATTCAATTCACATTTACACCACATTTAAAACAATCCACATACCTGACTTTGGTATTCTTTTCGAGGCTTTCAAGAATGTCCATCCCAACATGAAGATAAAATGGATTCTTGGTAGCCTGCAGCAGGAAGGAGGTATAAATGTATTTATACACATTCTGATTCGTCTGCAACTGAACTGTAGAAAAGAATGTTCTACCTTCACACTAAATACAAGCATATTACATCATGAAACACAGAATCAAGATACAATGAATTAAGCTCTGTGACACTGTCTAATGACAATCATGAACCCAACAATCTCAGCAACCTCCAAAAATCTGGTAATAAGCTCTGCCAAAGATCTGCCAAAGATCTGCACCTGATAAAGCAGGTAGGTGGATTCTACTAGTTCAGGTCTTAAAGGGTAGAAAAGCACGTCTGGGGCCTGAAGCTGCCAGTTGTATCTCTCAGGAAGAGCCCCAAAACGTTTCCAGATTGCATAGTAGAAGGCGTGAAGGCAAATGGCGTTTTCAACGTCTCCATTCAAAACCTGAGCAACAGAGGAACAATCGCAAAACACGCTCAACATATTAACAGCTTCACTTCAGAAGACCATGTACTCAGCTAACAAGGAACGTTCTCTAAAAGTTATCAGAAACATTTTTTGCAGTAACGTTAGTAGAACGCTTTACCAACAATATGTATAACAAAAAACATTCTTAAATTACTAGTTTAACGTTTTAAACTGGACGTTGCTAGAACATTCATCCTATCATTTTGAATATTTCTGTTACTTAACGTAAACGTTAGGGTTCTTACAACCTACAATTGTTTATATAGGTTACCTATAGGTTGTATAGGTTTATATAGGTTACAGAAAGACTAGAAGAAGATAACGGAGAGATGGAGACCTGTAATCCAGGGAAGAACGCTTGCAGAGAGTCGATCCAGGTGTTCATGATCTGACCGTTAAACATGTTCACATTGACGTAGAGAGGCGGGTCGCCCTCTCCTTCATTACATGCCTCTCTTCTGTGAACATAAAGTGCACACACACACAATCAGCATATGTCAGCTAAACCAACACAGCAGTTACGGTTGCTGTCAGCTAAAAAGATACAAGTGCACTTACAGATAAGTTTATTCACTAGCAATGCACTCACTAGCTTCAAACCATGCAAACATAACCGACCAATAACCCACCACACACCCCGAGGAGACACGCGTCACCTGCAGGTGGTTACGCTCATACACACACACACACACACACACACACACACACATGCAAACTTCCTTGTCTTTGAAAGCAGCTGCAGCTACACACACACACATTTACAATCACCCTCGTCTCAGGTGGCTCTGAATACTCTCGTAGGCCGCAGTAAACATTCTGAAGTCCTCCTTCTCTCCGAACAGGATGTAAGACTTCAGCAGGTACTCGTAGAATGAATCCATGCCTGCACCAAGACCACTCTGTTTGCCCACCCACTGTCCAGTTTGAATGTTCACCACATTCCCTGCAAGCCATGAAAAGCATCTTTACTGGTCACGCAACAAACCATTAACGTTCATACAATTAATTTAATTTGTGCTTGTATTGCACTTTCCCAAAACCAGTAAGGAGAAAATAAACTGCATTTCTCAGAGGGCTGAGGCCCACTGGGGACCTCAAGATGATTTTAAATGATTTGCAATAAGACAAAACAAGTAACTAGAAATCAGGACATTTCTTAGTGTTTGGCTATTTTTATAAAGACTGTACATCTTACCAAGCTCAGAAATATTTGATTCACACTTACCCAGAAGCCCAGTTTCATTGCTTCTTAAGTTCCACAGAGCTTTAACAGCCCGCCGGGCGACCCATTCGAATGTGGAGTCACCAATCAGACGGCTCAGGATGCCAAACTCCACGAGCAGCGAGCCCGCCCCTGCAGTACAGGTCTCATTAATGCTATCTGGTGGGACGCCTTTCTGCAAATTTACCTGTGGGTGAACAAAAATGTGTCAAATGAACAAACAAGACCGTGCTTAGTTTTACTAAATCACAAACAACGGCTTTTAACAATTAACTTGATCAAAATTACAAAAAAATCAGCCACTATCTCTTAAACATAATAACATATGAGAAGGTCTGACTCTGGGGTACGGGATGCCCGTGCTAGTGTTCTCAAAAGCAGGCAGCAGTCGAACAGCCAGGTCATGGGCCAGGTGCAGAAGCTCGTTGTCGTAGTCCTTCAGTCCAATGTCACCGAACGGGTGTCGCGAGTCAGTGAGGAGAATATGTGCCGAAATCAAACTGCCAAGGATTCTGAAACAGGAGACATCACACTCAGAGTCAAGATAGCTGAAGTCATCAGCATTTATAAAGTGAACAGCAGGTTATCAATACGTACGCTAAACTGATACCATTTAAAAAACAATACAACTTACAATATTTGTTTTTTAGAATGTGAAGAAAATGAAGTAAATTATTACAAATCAGGGGGTTGATATACTATAAACTGAATACAAGAGCTCCAATCTGATCTACGGTAAGTTACTGTACCTAATGTTGGCCTCAAAGACCTGCACAGTAGAGTCCTTGTCAAAAGAAACAGTATCAATAACCAGCTTGACAGCTCGATGGAATTCCGTCACATTTCCAAGAACCTGTGCGGATGAACACAACATGACATTACACAGTTAACCGCTACCAAAACAACTGTAAATATAATCGTGTTTGTGACTTCATAATATCAACATAGACAAACAGACATATTACACTGTCAATAGAAGTCATACGATTATTTTTGTCAACTGTTAAAACTAAGCTGTTAATGGGGGAACTTCTTGTACTTGTTCAACTAGAAAACAAACTTTACTCAGAAAATTTTAAGGTGTAATGCATCCTTTTACTGATGGTATAAACCGAAAGAACAGATAAACCGAAAGGCTGTCAAGTCAGTTAACAAAATCAACTTTGTTCATGTCCACTTTCATTGATGAATCTAGAAGGATTTCCTGGACCATCATCCCAGTGAAAGCAACAACTCACCAGCAGTGTGTCCAGAGCATCAATGAGGGTAAGCGAGTAGTTTCCAAGCACATCGTTGATGTTGATATTTGACCTAGCAGAAACACAGAACTATCTTTAGTTCCACTAGTGGCTGATATGCTGCGTTTCGCTAAACAACCTCATCTTTGCCTGGATTACATAAGCCAAATGCTTTTTGTGGTGTGTACAAAACAGAAAACGTTCCAGTTTTCCTTGTTGTAAAACTCTGTCTTATCCGTTGACCTCTGGCCATTGACCATTGACAGAAAGCATGGAAAATGAATGGTTTCTGTGCATTCCTGCCCTGTTATCAGAAAACTAAACTTAAAAATACTTGACTGGCCACATTTTTCAGTTCTGAAACTAGAACGTGATTCACTTTTGCATCACCTCTTACCCAGTGTGTACACAAAAAAACAAATAAAGAAAGACAGCATAGAAATGTATATTTAAAACATTATAATAAATTGCGACATGGATTACACGGGTCATTCCACAGGAGAAAGACCTTTTGGAGAGTTTATCAAAGCACACAGCTGGAGAAAGTTGTAACAATGATGATCATAAAGTCCTACGGTTGTAAACAGGAGGTGTGTAGATTGAGTTCGACACACAAAGGGTCTCACTGAAAGGTGGACTTACGGGTCGTGTACGTCAGGTCCCCGACCTTCACAGGCTATAGGGTTCAGCTCGTCTTCTGGAAAAGCAAACTTCATGTAGTTCTCATATCCGAAATAAAACATATCTCTCGCCATGGCCCTCATCTTGACTTTCAGCGCGTCAGGGAACGAGCTGTACTTCTTATCGTATTCATCTCTGCCGTCCCGAAAGAAACTGAGGTAGAATCTCTTTGGCGAATTCCCACTGATCCTGGAGCAGCTCTTTGCCTGTGCGCTGCTGTCCTCGTACATGTGCTGCGACCAGGCGTTCGTTTCGGCGGCGACTTCGTTGCCATCCTTGAGAAACTCGATTTTATGCAGGTTGAAAGTGAATTTGATCGGGAAGTCAAAGCCCCAGCTGGGTCCCAGCCCAAACACGAGCCACACAATGCAATTCAAAACCACCCTCAAAACGAGAAGACCCACGACTATTGACCTCCATTGCATCTTTGCTTGCGGTCAGCCGTAAAAGTCATAATTCAGTGTGACGATTCGACGTATCGAAGCGCAGAAACTCAACACTTTTCCTCCTGTTTTACTTCTGACACACACTTCCTGTCAATAAACCAGCCCCTCCCTGGTGCTCAACGCTGATTGGTCGCCTGGCGTAAACGTCACGAAGACGAAGACGAATGATTAATGCATACGTCAGTCAAACAAGTAGCGCAGATGTCTTGGCAGGCGGTCTTATGAATTTACCTATAGTGTGCAGTCATATCTTTTATTTCTTTACTCCTGCTACTAATAATAGTTGTAGTAGTAATTTACAATTTTGCATTTGCTGCAGTTGTTTTGTTGAAGCGGCAATCCTAAACCATAAAATTGCAGGTTACTTTGTTTTTATTATATACGTATGTTATACGTTTAATATTACGTACAGTGACGTCAAACTTACGTTACCCGCAAAACTGGACCCGACAGCTGAAATTATTCATCATTATTGCAAACTAGGTAAGAAGATCATGTTGAACATTGCTATGTAATGTATTCGCTCAGTAACTGATTTATATTTATTTTTACCTCTAAAACATTACAGATTATAGATTTGTTATTATCAGATAATAATAATATATATATATATATATATATAGGATGTGTATAGTTTCACATAAATACATTGATCTCCCCTTGATGGACAAAAAGTTTTGGCATAACAAAAACAAATTAAAATCAGCCATAAAAGACACAAGATTCCTCTTACACATCGACAATCTATTTATTGGTTCATTGTATTTACAAAAGTGCGTTGATAATAGTGGGGTTTCCAACATTTTGTTCTTTTGACAAATATTTTGTTGATAATGACAACGGTATAATAATCTACCTTAAAAAGCATGCCTTCAGTTCTTGCAGTTCAAAGTAAGCTGTCTTTATTCAATCCATTTCCAGGCAGGCACACCCGGTATACTGTTTAACTTGAGGGACAGATACACTGCGCAAGGCACTTTAACTTCACATACCTTCAGCTCAAGAATAGGATTCAAATTCATCATTGGATTAAATGAAAACTACATCTTTACCTGCAATACAATCTCCCTCTCAAATATACTTAACTTCTGTAAAAATCTTACTGGATCATCTTTGTACATAGCTGCTGAGCTCTTTATTTACCGAACCGCTCCCCATGTCTAAACAGAACAGATTTTCTCAGGAGATGTTTTTTGTGGGGTAAAGAACAAAATGGAAAGTAAGCAATAAAAGCAACAGTCCACAAAGTCTAGATTCTTCCCAGTTTTCATTTGAAATAGATTTGTTCAAAAGGCCCAAGTGGGTGCAGTGGAGGCTACTGGGAATGCTGGGAAAGAATCCACTGCGGTCATCTGACAGCACGCTGTAAGTGGTGGAGGAACTCGTTCTGCAGGCTAACGTCTTTTAGTGACCGATGAGTCTTTGAGATGACCGATGCGGAGGGTGTGAGGAGCTAGTAAAGAATCACGGGGTCAGACAGGCAGGGTAGTGTGACTGGAGCAGGATGGAGAACTGTACAGCTTTACAAAGTTAGCAGGATGTGGTACGTGAGGAACATGGCAGCGCACAGACTCAGGCCCGGCTCTTTCAGCTTCTTCTTGATTTTGAGTGCTGGATTAGCCATTGAAGTGTAATGTCTGAGGTTTTGAAAACACAGAAGTACCATGTAAATAAAGCAGACTGGCAATATGGCAGACGAAACAAGCGACACAGGTTGTTTGTTTGCATTTGTGGGCCATAGACTGACCACACTCACTTACCAATGTTATCTTTTTCTTTGCAGGAAATGGAGTAGCAGCAGATCTCCCTGTCTTGAATAGCTGCTAAGTTCCTAAAGAAAAGCGTTAATGAAATATATTATTATACAAGCGAGGCATATCGTTTCAGGGTTGGCCAACCAGTCATTTAAACAAAAATGTAAACAATCTAGTCTAGCAACAGGAGCTCCCTGGAAACAATTAAGACAAAATGCTGTGGAAAACAGTGTTCTCATTAGAAACATGATGTCAGAGTGGTATGAGGAGATGTCATCACAACACAGACACACGGGCAGTATACACACAGAACCTAATTGATAAAGCATGGCATGTACTCCACGTGCAGTGTGGATCCGCTTACATTTTTTCAATCAGCTGTTTCTCATCCAACGCATTGGGAAGATCTCTCTTATTTCCCAGCACCAACACCTGAAATAAAGACACGCCCACATGAACTCGCACAGTGAAGCAGACATGATGTTTGTGCAGTCATGTGCAAGACACATAAGACACACTTACAGGGATCCCTTGTAACTGTGGCTTGTCTAACAGATTGTGCAGCTCGTTTCTGGAGGCTTCGACCTTTTCCCGGTCAGCTGCATCCACCATGTAACTGCGAAAGGAAAAAATCAATTAAAAGTGAGGTAGACAATTTCAGAGAGGCTAGTGATGGCAATCTAGATTGAAAGCATAAGATCCCACCCTCCGTTCAGAGCAAAGCCACATCTCCTCAATACAGTTTGACAAGCAAGCAGAACATCCTATCATTGCATTCGGACCGAATACAATGACTGGCCGAACATTTTATGCAATTTATTTAAATAGACTTTTAATCAGCATAACAAAAAAAGCTTATGGTAAAGATCACATACCCTGCCTTTAAATAATGTCTATTTTATTATGTTGGAACTGTTAATCCTGTATTCTTTCTCTGACAGATGATGTGCAGATAAACAGGACAGACAGACAGACATATACTTACACTATTGCGTTCACTCCACGACAGTATCTCTCCCACATGCTTCGGAACCTCGGCTGACCCCCTATATCCCAGATCTGCATAATGACATCATCAGATCAGAGGGTCAAACGTCAGTGGTTTGATATAAACTGCCAGACTGCGAAACACTTCTGTGGGGATTCATGGGATGAAGATAATATGAAACTGGGAAAAGCTTCGAACCTTAATGGTGACGTTTCCTTTCGTGACCTTCCTCATGTTGAAGCCAACCGTTGGAATCATGTCTTCAGTGAACTGGCCCGACTGATGGAGGACAGAAAGAAATGATTAAACCTGATTAAAGAAATACGTCAAGATTTGAGTCTGATCTTCAAGTGATTCACATGAGTCACTGATCTGAGCGAGTTATTCACAACAGACTGGTCCAGGTTTTTATCATTCTCAGAATCCTCATTCAACTTGCATTATATGAAAGAGTGTCCATGATATTTAAATAAAAACTTTTTTGTGTTGCATTGAAGAAATACCGTCAATATTTAATTAACATTAGGGAAAATAAATGATGATACGTTTATACATTTGTTAGACAGTTTAACTGAAAGCTTATTTACAGTGCAATCGGTATCTGTCTTTTCAGGGTATTGAACCCACAACCTCTATGTTGCTAGACAGAATTTAAATGTTTGCACAGACTTTTCCCCCTAACTTCGCCAAGGTTTCATTACTCTTTAAACCACGTCAAACACCAAAAACAACCGCCAAAGTGCGCACTTTGTTTTTGTTTTCCTCTGTCGTGACATTCTGTTTTCTTCGTACTGCTGTACAAGTAGGCCTTTATCAGTAATCGGTAAAGGTTCCCATAAGAAAAATTTAGTCTGTGATATATACCGAAAGTTCTTTATCAGACCTCAACTGCAGAAAATTTCCGACAGATATAATGTGGTACATTGCCATCTGCTGTACTGACCTACTGAAATTCTAAAAAAAAGCGCTGCTAATGCAACGCTACAAGAAAACACTCAAACTCTACCAGCTTGCACAAACTTAAGCCATTTGAGCAACACAAATGGAATCTAGTAAGCTGTCTTAGTCTACTGTATTACAAGAAGCATTTCAGCCTTAGGGCCTCCAGCTAGATGGAAAAAAAATCTAATTTAATTATTGTGACTGACACACTGACTTTTCTTGTGCTAATGCAGGAAATCACATGACAGGGAATGTCACATGACCAGGAAAAGCCACGTTAAAATAAGTCTTGTGACTAATACCAGAAACTCCAACTGTCGAAAAAAACACACTCACACATACAGCCCATTAAAACCACACAGAGAATGCAGCAGAGAGAAAGACTGCTATATATAAAGTGCTGTATAGCATTTTTTCTGTTTACAATATTATATTACAGTGTTCCTGTGGCTCAGCTGTACAAATTAGCAGAACAAATGCTAGTGGGTTCGATTCCAGCTTTATCCTATAATTACACCACACATGCATAATATTATTCATCAGAAACATGTGACACTGCACATTAGTCACTGTCACACACAGGCATTAAAGTGCTTTTAAACGCAGCAGACACGTCATCATACATTTTTAAACTCACAGATACACACAGATAAGTCATTTTTGTGGCATTTCTGTGCCCACACGAAAGAAAAACAGATTTCAAAAACATTCTCACCATTAAAGAATACCTTTCTCAGCACTGCACAGTGAACTGCAGTACTACATTACATCAGCACTAAACTTTTAACCAATTTACCATTTAAATATAATCATTAATCACTCTGATTGTACTGCAGTTCACCAGCATGATGTAGTGGAACAAGATCTACCTGCTGGGTTCACAGAGCAATATTATCGGCACACAGATGTGGAGTTATATGACCAATGCAACTTAACATAATGCAATTACATACAATGATAACACACTATCTCACAGAACAAAAGGGAACGTTTCTCATTGCCTTGCCTGAATATGTCTGCATATGTTTGAAAGGAATAATTCCCCCCAACTCTCACATCATTTACTTAGATTATCAAGACAAAGTCTGAACAACAATCTAGATTTCTGTCTGAGTTTCACTTTCTCACATGTAGCTAGTAAACAACAGTAGAACAGGTTGAATATAGAGCACAAATCATATGGACCGCTTCTGTGGAGGTTCGTGTCATTTTTGTAATAATTTCAACATGAATTCATCTGATATAACGTTACAACAAGGAGCTTAAAGGGACAATGATGTTTTAAGCTTATTTTAGTTTATTCACAAATAGACACAAACCGACTGCGCACCAATGTATATTCACGGTCCTCTGAATGCTAACGTTAGGCAGTCTGCTTTCCATCAAAAGCTGCTATAACAATCTCTATAAAGGCTGTTGTCCATTCGGATATTGTGTATATATTCAGTCATTTATCTTTATCAGTAAAGCAGATGTTTGGTGTACCGGACCGACGGTTCGTCGTCTGGATCTGTTGGGCTAGCTCATGCTAACAGTCCAGCTAACACAAACACTCACCGCGATCACGTTAACGAACGTCGTTTTGCCCGAATATTGCAACCCGACGAGGGTTAACTCCATCTCCTCCTTCCAGAAGAGAGACTTAAACCAGTCCAGGAGACGGTTAATCAGCGCCAACATTTTGCTGTGTTTTTGTCTGCACTGATATCGTAGCGTAGCGTCTGGCAGGAACTGACCGCTGTCATATGACCGTACGTTTGCGAACTCCGGGTGCGCTCGTACGCGTCCAGGCTGCGCCACTTTTGCGCATGAGCGCAGACTTTCTCACACAAGTAACGCAAGGGTTCGAGCTGTAGTATTTTTCGACGTTATAGGCATACGCACAAACGCAGCGACAGACGAATTGAACGGGAAAATGTTCATTCAAATAGTTGTTTAATAACAGCAAATTCAGTGAAGTTTCAAGAGTTTTATTTGTCATGTTTATATGTAAAACATGTCCGCTCCAAAGATACATTTTGACAAAATACTGTGCAAAACATTTACAAAGTACATAAACAAAGATAATAACATAAACTCAAAATAAACTTAAAGCAGAGCAACAGATGATAAAACTGAACTAAAATGAAATTACACTTATTTTTACAATATTTACTTAATATCCCTCTTTTAATTAACAAAGTGTGCACGGTCAGAAGTTTCCAAATGGTCAGTTGTCCTATCCGAAACATCCATCACACAATCTGTCCATTTTTTCAGACCCATGTGTCCTCTGCAGGGTCAGGTGGGCTGGAGCCTATAAACTCCACAGAGGGGGAGAAGAACCCCACAGAAGAACCTTCAACAGTGCTACCCACTGAACCACTGTGCCGCCCCATCACGCTATATAAGACCCAAACTATATCTCTGAGGTATCAATAGTTCTGTATTTTATTTTCACAATTTTAAAACAAAGTTTAAAGAGTCCATTAAACAAACAACAAAACAGAGTGAGTGAGTTAAGTCCTGTTTTTGGAGCTTTGAGGAGTGAATAAGCGATGATCGAATTTTATATTAACTTTTTATATATTATAATTTTTCAGATTATAAATTTACTCACTGTATAATGCAAACATGGTGTTTAATGAATAAGTTACAGAATTGCATGATTTCAGTAACGTCTACTGTTCACTGCTCTTTGAAACTAAACTAAATACCTCAAATAAGGTGAACAAAGTAAACAACAAACTTCTCTTGCATAACGCGGAGAGCACATGCTTAAACATAGTCGCTCTCTTTACAGCCTACATGATCGGCAAAGCTGCATCGTTTGTTCATTTGAGATCAATTAAAGCTGAGTGTCAAAGATGTGGCGCTGCAGTCGAGTCATCTTCAAAACCAAAGAGCGTGAAATAGGTTCTTCAAATCCCAGAGAACGTTCAAGGAATACTGCTGCCGTCACAAGAGGTTTCCGAGGTCATCTTGGAGTCAGTTTCATCACCCATTTCTTCCTTGGAGAGTTTGCAGCTGCATGCATCTGCAGGCAGAACTACCTTATGTGGGCATGGCTGGAATGCTGTGGAGAGATGCAGTTATATCAGACATGAGAACTCTTGTAAAGTAAAGGATTGTGGGATTGTGTTCCTGTAGCTCAACTGGTAGAGCACTGTGTTAGCAGCGCAGGTTGTTGGTTCTATTCCCAGGGAACACAAATACTGAACAAATGTATAGTTTAAATGCACTGGAAGTCACTTTGTATAAAAGCATCCGACAAATGCATAAATGTAAATGTATATTCCATGCAAAAAAATCTAATACTGTACAGTATGTAACGCTCTGAAAAAAGTGGACATGACATGAGAAGGTCACTCACAGTTCTTGTCCCTCTTGTGTTTGAAACGCTGGAATGCAGTATACAAGATCAGCAGCAGGCAGACAGAGACAACGATGGCTAAACAGGCCAAAATGATGCTCAACTGCTTGTTGCTTTGTTCTTTGCTCGAGTCTCCTGTTGGGAAAAAGTTTAAAAAGCATGAAACCAAATTAAACAGGTACAATTTCAAACTTTTAACGATTTAACGTTTAACGACAATTTCTCTAGCGAATGTACAATTTCCGAGTTATGCTCAATTTGAAATACTGAACAGCTAAAAATAGGGCTATGATCTTTACAGTCATGGCAAAGTTTTTTTGTATCCCATTATTAAGAGATGAGTGGGTGTGAGAGCCATCCACACAACAACAGATATGATCTGTAAGAAAAACAAACCGTAAACGCCACATCTTGCGTTGTGGGTTCTGTTTCCAGCGAAGACCACTTTAAAGCCATCACACCTAATTTCACAAACTGAAATGATCATCTATATCTGACAAATATCTTAAGAGCTTTATTTGAAGTGTAGCAAATGCAAAGTTTTACGTTGTAATAGGTTTACACATTCCACTCTCAACGTCATTGTACGTCTGGTTTGGACATGGCTCACAAATGTAGGAGAAATCAAATTTACCTGCCAAAACACCAAGAAAACACAGCAATGATTGTAAAAGAACTTTTGATGGTAAATCAACAGCTTCACATTGTAAGTGTGGTCTAATTTAAAGTGTCTGTCACAAGGGTCTCTACACTAGAACCACAGAAAAAGTCCCCTGAAGGGCCGGAAAGACCCACAGCAGGGACGAGCTCATACTTACTGAACAACGTGGATGCTGTGATGTACACATGGTTTTGTATAAATAAACGCCAAATAAATTAAATCAATTGGCCTTACCCACTCTCTTTATTTGATATCCAGGTTTGCATATTTGTCTGGGCTCACACTTTGAGCATTTATTGTCAGTACATAAATGCTGGACTTCACAGAAGCATTTCCAGTTTTCCAAACCACGATCCGGTGGACATTTCTTGCACACGCTGTTGCGGCTGCTTTCTGAACAATGCTGTTCGGGATACTCGCCTGTATGATACAACGAATGATACGATTTCCATAAGATCTTACGTTCATCTTAGTCTGTTGATTATCAAGTTTATTGTCTTACCTGCTGGGCAAATCTGACAACATCTCCCTTCATATTCATACTGGGTTGTCCAGTCACAGCTGATGGCCAGACTCAGAATCCAAACACTCCAAACACAGAGCAGTGTGAACCAGAGCTTAGCGGTGTCCATTGTCAGAATGGTAACTGAGGTGGTTAACTGCCTTCTGCTCGCATGCTTTATACTTTCCAACCATGTGACGTTTGGTTTCAGCTCTTACCACATGAAAAGTGGAGGCGTAAACCTGACAAGCTGCAAGGGGACAAAACTAGTGTGGCCTGGACTAGAAGTTGGTCAAAAAAGCATGTGATCCAAGCTACTGTATGTTACTATTTGCTACCCTGTCCTTGTACATTTGCAAGCTGATGTATTTTCAGTCAGTTTGATTACTTAAAGAGGAAAGTGTTGTTAACTGAGTTGTAGGACAATGTGTAAGAGCTTTAAGTATCATGAACGACGATAGTAAATGTATAATACTGAGTATACTTTGTTCGTTCTGTGGATGATTTAATTGTATTTTTGTTTCATATGATCAGGCATGTTTGCCTGTTCTCATGGAAGGTTCAGAAACCGACTGATTGTGGCTTACCCAAACTAAAAAGCCAGATATGACAATGAGGGACATACAGCTTCAGCTCAACATCTTTGACAGGTATGTCGGAATATTTTCCATCATTGTATAATATGAGAACTTCAACACCACCTACAGACAAACCAGCTTATTAACAACCATACCTAGTTAATGCTGGTGACAAAGACCCAGCTAACAGCAAACATTCTAGGAATGCTGGCTAATGTTCTCTAAGTTCTCTCAAGGTTATCAAAAATGTTCGCAAAAGCGTTTGACTAAGGTCTATCTATTTAAAAATTGTAAAAATGTTCAAAGTAACGTTCTTGTAAACAAGCAAAATGTTAATAGTGTCTAAAAGACTGGAGGTTCTGAACATTCCCCAAACCTTTAAAAATCTTAGTTGCCTAATGGAAAAAGTACAGAAATATTCTTACAGTCTAAAATTGTTACCTGGGGATTGGTGAACAGAGCCAGTAGATGGTCAAGTGTTTAACCTTAAGAAGACACTTATGCTAGTTAAACCAGTGTCTTGAAAATCAATTTTCTGTTACTGTTCAGTTCTATTCCAATCACACAGAATTTACAGGGAATAGTCGCTTACCTGCAAACAATGAGTTTCTCCCTCTTTCAGTTTTGCAGTCAGATAATGTATATATTCACATATACATGCAGTCAGATAATGTATACATTCACATATACATACAGTCAGATAATGTATACATTCACATATACATACAGTCAGATAATGTATA